>JAYESA010000008.1:190342071-190572071 GCA_036927795.1 Iris macrosiphon | reverse complement strand
ACAAGAACAAAATCTAGATTCTAAGCTATACCTCGAACTCCAAAGGTCTCCGGTGGCTATCGGCCCAATGCCGCTGCTTGTCCTGCGCCACCCGAAGTCTATCTCTAATGAGCTTGACCTTCTCCGCTGCATCAACCACCATCTCCGGTCCAAGCAAATCTCTTTCGCCTACATCATCCCATGATAACGGAGTGCGATACCTCCGTCCATACAACGCCTCGAAAGGTGACATCTCGATACTGGCTTGGTACCTGTTGTTGTAAGCAAACTCTACCAAGTGTAAGTGATACTCCCAAGAGCCTCTGAAATCCAAAACACAAGTGTGAAGCATGTCCTCAAGTGTCTGGATGGTCCTCTCTGACTGACCATCTGTCTGTAGGTGATACGCACTACTAAACTTGAGCTGGGTGCCCAAGCTAGCCTGCAGACTCCTCCAGAAATGCGAAGTAAAGCGGCTGTCCCGATCTGATACTATGCTCACATGAACTCTATGAAGTCTGACTATCTGGCGCACATACATCTCTGCTAGTCTCTCTGTAGACGTACCCACTTTGAATGGTAGAAAGTGGGCCGATTTGGTCAACCTGTCCACGATGACCCAAATCGTATCCTTCCCGCCTGGAGAACGGGGAAGTCTAGAAACAAAATCCATGGTCACATGCTCCCATTTCCACTCCGGAATGGGTAGCGGCTGGAGCAAACCTCCTGGCCTCTGCCTCTCCGCCTTCACCTGCTGGCACACTAAGCATCGGGATACGAAGTATGCTACCTCTCGCTTTATCCCGTACCACCATACATGCTCTCTCAGATCTCTATACATCTTGTTGGCACCTGGATGCATAGAATACTGGGATCGATGCACCTCCTGAAGAACCTTCTCGCGCAATGACCCACTCGGCACACACAACCTGGTACCGTGCCATAAAGAACCATCATCAGCAATGGTGAAGTCGTCTGATAATCCCATCTGAACCTGCGCCCTGATGCTCCTCAGGGACTCATCCTCAAACTGTGTAGCCCTGATCCGGTCTACCAACTCTGACTGAATCTGTAGTCCCCACATCTGTATCTCAACTCCAGGCACTATCACCTCAATGCCCAAGCTCTCTAGATCTGCCAGAAGATAACGATCTGTAATCAGGCACATAGCTACCGGATACCTGCTCAACGCATCCGCAACTACGTTCGCCTTCCCTGGATGGTACTGCAACGATATGTTGAAGTCTTTCATCAACTCCAACCATCTCCTCTGCCTCATGTTCAGCTCTTTTTGGGTAAACACATACTTCAAGCTCTTGTGGTCTGTGAAGATCTTCACACGCTCTCCGTATAAATAGTATTTCCACAACTTCAGAGCAAAGATGACCGCTGCCAACTCCAAATCGTGGGTATGGTAGTTCTTCTCATAAGGACGTAATTGCCTAGAAGCATAGGCAATCACCCTCCCATTCTGCTGTAACACACAACCCAGTCCCTTCCCCGATGCATCACTATAGATAGTGAATCCTCCAGAACCTAATGGCAACGTCAACACTGGAGCTATCGTCAACCTCCTCTTCAGCTCATCAAAGGCGATCTGGCACTCCTCTGACCAAACAAACTCCACGTCCTTCCGGGTCAGCCTGGACAACGGCTCTGCAATCCGAGAAAAATCCTGAACAAATCTCCTATAGTAACCTGCCAGTCCCAGGAAACTCCTGACCTCGGCTACTGAACTCGGAGCACTCCATGCCTCAACTGCCATGATCTTTCTCGGATCCACCGAGATACCCTCTCCAGTCACCACATGACCAAGGAATTCAACCTTGTCAAGGAAGAACTCGCACTTTGAAAGCTTTTCATAAAGCTTCTCCTTCCTGAGAGTCTCCAACACTATCCTCAGATGCTCCTCGTGCTCCTCTGGGGTCTTCGAATACACCAAGATATCATCTATAAATACCACCACAAACCTGTCCAGATGCTGATGGAACACCTTGTTCATCAGATTCATGAAAACTGCCGGGGCATTAGTCAACCCAAACGGCATCACCATGAACTCATACTGTCCATATCTGGTCCGAAAAGCTGTCTTCGGAATATCCTCCTTTCTGACCTTCACCTGGTGGTAGCCTGTCCTCAGATTAATCCTGGAAAACACCCTCGCTCCGCTCAACTGGTCAAAAAGATCATCAATACGCGACATCGGATATTTGTTCTTGATTGTGAGGTTGTTCAGAGCCCTGTAGTCGATACACATCCGTATCGACCCATCCTTCTTCGGCACAAAAAGTACCGGAACACCCCACGGAGAAGAACTAGATCTGATAAATCCCTTGTCCTGAAGCTCATCCACCTGCTTCTTCAACTCTATCAGCTCACTGTTGCTGACTCTATAGACGTGCTGGGATATCGGCTCCGCGCCTGGCACCAAGTCTATAGAGAACTCCACATCTCTGTCCGGAGGTAACCCTGACAACTCCTCCGGAAAGACATCCATGTACTCCTCTATCGGTGGATGTAGCAACCTCGGCTCTACCACCAGGGCTCCGCAGAAGACTCCCTCGGTCTGCTCCGCTGCTCCTTTGGCAAACTGAAACTCTGGCTCACCCGGCGGACTAAACAAAACTCTGCCTCCACGACAATCTATACTAGCACAATGCATACTCAACCAATCCATCCCGAGTACAATATCGTAGCTCGGAAGTGGCATTACGAGTAGGCACACACTCAACTCCCGGCCTCCCAAGGTAACTCTCCGGTCTCTGCAGATATCACTGACTAGGATGATACCACCCCCGGTCGTGATCTTGCAGATTCTAGCTAAAGGTTCAGCAACAAGATGGTGTCTAACAGCAAAAAATACAGACACAAAGCTATGGGAAGCCCCGGAATCAAATAAAGCAAGTGCTGGAATGGAATCAAGAAGAACAGAACCTGAGATCATATCACCAACTGGCTCGGCCTCGTCTACGGTCAGGGCAAAAGCTCGCCCCTGCTGTCCTCCTCGGTGCTGCTACTGGTGCTGGGCGAACCTCTGCTGCTGAGTCTGCAAAGGATGCCCTCTCTGCTGCGCTGCAGGTGCTCTGGCTGGTGCCCTCTGAGCGGCTCCTCCGTCCTGAGCTGTACGGGCAAGCGTTGAAGGATAATCCTTCAGCTGGTGATCTGCGGCGCCACACAATAAATATCTGCCCAGCCTCTTTCTGCATATGTCCCATCCGTGCCCTGGCTTCCTACAGAAAGGGCGAACGATAGGCTGCCTCTGGCCCTGCTGCTGTCCCTGCCTCTGCTGCTGGGGCGCCTGCCAGAATGGCGCACGACCCTAACCCTGGTGCTGCTGGGTCTGCTGGAATGGCCTCTTGGCTGGGCCTGCACTACTGCCTGCTCCGGAAGCATCTCTGCTACTCTTGGTCTTCAGCTCTAAGTCATCCTCAGCTCTCTGGGCGTCGCTGACAATCTGCTCGAAGGTCGCCTCGTGGTCGCTCCTAGTCAAGGACTTGACCGCCATGACCAAACCCTTGCGGAACTTTCGCGCCTTCGCTGCCTCAGACAAACCCTCAACAAACCTGCCCAGACGGCAGAACTCTGCTGCATACTCGTCCACTAGCATACTCCCCTGGACGAGCGCCTCGAACTGGCTCTCCAATGCACTGAGAGCCACATCCGGGAAGAACTTCTCCTTGAAAAGCTTCTTGAAAGCCTCCCAAGTCAGTCCCGGTACTGCTATCCGCGTATCCGTGCGGTACCAAGTAAGGGCAAGGTCGAACATCTGGCTGCCCGCTGCCTCGATCTGCATGCTGGCTGGGATCATCGCCAGCCTGAAGATGCCCTCTATATGCTCGATCCAGTCGTCGGCGTACAGGATCCCCTCTGTACCCCGGAACTCCTTGGGCCGCATCCTCTGAAAATTGATAATAGTGCCCGGCCTAGGATACTGAGCCTGCTCTGGCTGTGGCTGGATCTGAGCCACTCTATCGACCGCTGTCATAGCCACCTGATGAGCATTCTCAATGCCCATCCTCATAACATCTACCTGGCGGTGCTGTGCGTCCATCATCTCTCGGACGAACGCGAACAACTGCGTGGCATCCACTGGTGCAGGCGGTGGTGGAGGAGGTACCACCGGAACAACTGGGGTGACTCTCGGATCGATGGGAGTGAGAGGATCTCCGAGAGAAACAGACGCTCCCTCAACCGCAGGAGTGGCGAGTGGAGCGGTAGCGGCTGCCGGAAGTCGAGCAGGACGAGAGGTGGCAGACCTCTCGGTGGAAGCTGCTGGGACGGTGCGCTGAGATCTGGTCTTCGGAGGCATCCTGAACACAGATCAAAAGAAGTCAATACAGTGCAAGAAACGATATCATCAAAGAAGGACAGTAATATTGCAAAAGAAAATAATTTTAGGAAAATTAAGATAGCAAGAGAAATCAGGAAGAGTCCTAGTTGTGATTGAGCACACTCTCTCTCAGCCTATATCCTATATCCTATTGCAGGTAACCTAAAAACTAGACCTGCATGGCCCGCCACCAAAAACGTGTCACGACCCGCACCCAAAAATCGGGCATGAGCCGTGGGTACGTCCAGCCTACGCCGCAGAATCGGCGGTAGAACGCTGTAAGGTCCGTTCTAGGTCAACCAACTATCTATATATCTCACAAAAATCTGTCATGACCTCTCCAAAAAGGAGGGCAACCACGCAATATATATATGAATAATCCACTAGGTGGTTCGGCCCGGTTGGGTTTAGCTGAACCGGGTTCAGGCCGGTTCAGCCCGGTTTGAACCCGGTTCAGTCCGGTTTATTTATTTTTAATTTTTAAAAAAATAGTTTTTAGGCTTTTAAAATTGTTTTCGGGGTCCAATAAATTCCCAGAAAATTACCCTAAGTCCAGTATTTTATTTTACACCCAAAAATATTATTTTCATAATATTTTAATATATTTTAAAAATATTTAATTTTATTTAATGCCAAATTACCTTAATTTTTAATTAGCAAAAATTCTCGAAAAATCCCAAAAAATTCTGAAAAAATCCAGTTTTAAAAAATCTCGAAAAATCAGGGGGTTTACATATTTACATATCTAAGTATCTATAAACATATATATATAGATATCCACACACATATACATATACCCATATATACCTTACCCAACTCATAAATATATATGTATATCTATATCTAGGTCTAGTTATATCTAACTACCTATCTAACTATAGGTATTTATATATATACATATAGATATGCATATATCTAATATCTATCTATCTATCTATCTATCTATCTATCTGTCTATCTATCCATCTAACTATCTATCTACCTATCTAGGTAACTATCTATCTATTTAATCTATCTAACTAATAGCTATCTATGTAACTATCTATCCATCTTATTATCTATCTATCAACTTATCTATCTAACTATCAATATATATATATATATATATATATATATATATATATATATATATATATATATATATATATATATATATATATATATATATATATATATATATATATCACTCTCACTACTAGAATAAGCGGTATTAGCGACGTATTTTAGCGACTCCTAGTAAAAACGTCGCTAAATTAGCGACTCTGTAAAAATCGTCGCTAGGCGTCGCTAAATGGCGACATTTAGCGACGTTTAGCGAATTTTATTAAGATTTTAAATTAATAGTCGCTATAAGTTCAATTAAGGTCGCTAAACGTCGCTAATATATCTGATTTAGCGACGTTTAGCGTCGTAATTAGCGACGTATCTATCAAAAATATTTAGTAACGTATTTAGCGACGTCTTTGGCGTCGCTAATTTTTATTTTAGCGACGTTTTTATTTGACGTCGCTAAACGTCGCTAAATTTTGGTTAATTAGGGCTCAGTTTTTTTTTCTCCATCTGTCGAAAATTTTGAAACGTTTCGATTTTCCCCGCCCCCCCCTCTCCGGCGACCGGGTCTCCGACCGTTGCGGCTACTCCGGCATCCCCCTCCTCCTCCTCGAGCTCTAGGTAATCTCTTTCTCTCCCCCCCTCTCTCTCTCTCATGTGACACTGACACAAGACACACGCACACAGACACGACACACGCACACAGACACTGACAGACACACACGACACACACGACACACACACACAGACGCAGACACACACACACGACACACATACACGACACACACACAGACGCAGACACACACGAGACACACACACGACACACACACACAGACGCAGACACATACACACAGACGCAGATTAGGGTTAGGGTTAGGGTTAGGGTTAGGGTTAGGTTTTTTGACATGGGGTTAGGGTTAGGGTTAGGTTTAGGGTTTTTAGGTTTAGGGTGTCACATTAAAGTTTTCAATGACATTATTAATAGGATTTCCTCTGATTCTAGTCTCCTAGAGGAATATCCATACTAACAAGGTCCCTAAATAAAAGTTCTATTCTCGCTTTTGAGGATCAGAAGAAGAAATATTACCACATCACTTCCTACCTACAAGGCCTGGACACTGTTCTTTGACCAGTCCTCTCCTCTTGTATTATAGTGGAGGTGATGGTTTCTTGAGTTTGGAAACTCTAGGAATACAATCCCTCTAGAAGTTCATGTTCCTAATCAATATAAATTCATTTGTTGTGATCTATGTAAGAGACAGACTCTCAAGAGTCCCACCTAATACTTTGGTCTGTCAAACCTTCCAATTTTTCAAATGGAGTCTCTAAAATTCTAAAATTAAACAGAAAATGCTTTCTTGAATCAATTTTTATTTTCTGGACAACCAATAGAATCAGTAATGTTTATAATGTTTATACCGCTTTTTTTTGTTTCACTTTACATTATTTACATAGAAGAATAGTAGAATAGGTTCCAATTTTTGGGTGATTAATATTTTTTTAAGCATGCATTGATATCACACTTCTGAGTTTCCTCTACGCAACGTTCTGTAAGGTATGGCTGTCAGGGTGGTCGCAACATGGTATCATTAATATACTGCAACAAACAGCTAATTCTTTGTGAGTCATCTAATTCTTCCGTTCCGGTCCAATAGCTAATTCTTTGCTAATTCTTTGTTTTCATCTATCTTACCAGATGGCACCCAAGAGAGCGACACTTCCTACTGTTAAGGAGGAAGTGATGCCTCCTACTGTTAAGGAGGAAGTGATGCCTCCTACTGTTAAGGAGGAAGAGATACCACCTGCGGGGAGTTCCAGTCACCCAGCACCTTCCGCGGCTGTATCTCAGATGGGAAGTTCCAGTCATCCAGCACCCATAGCGGAGCTTGATAACATAAACGCTGTTTATGCGCAGTATTTGAGGGACTGGTATCTGCCCCGTTTTGGAAATCCTCGAGATTGATACTATGATGTTTCATATACTTATATATTATGAATTTTGTGTTACTGTGATACTCTGATACTTATATATTATGTATTTTGTGATGCTGTTTATGCCCATTTTGTGTGACTGTGATACTGTGATACTTTTATGACTGTGATACTTTTATTGTCTGTCTATAATATTTGTGTGTATTAATTGTATGACTGTGATACTTTTATTCATATTAAATATTGTTAATCCGGTGTTGAGTGTTCCACCGAAGGGGTCGGCGAACCCATAGAATTCAACGGAGGGTTGCTCCGGGTCTATTTTTAATTAGAAATTTATAAATTACAGGAATAATAGTTTGGAACAATTCAAGTTTTTTTTTTACTTTTTTTGTAAATTTAGCGACGTATTTAGCGACGTTTAGCGACGTCTAGCGACATTTTTATAAGTCGCTAAACAAGTCGCTACTTAGCGACGTGTCATTAGCCGTCGATAACGACATCGCTAAACGTCGCTAAATATGTCGCTGTACATCACAAATTGCTGACATGGCAGTACTGCCAGGTCATTAAAGACGTCGCTGTTACGTCGCTATATAAGTCGCTAATTAGCGACGTTTAGCGACTTTAATAAACGTCGCTATTTCGTGACGCGGCGTCGCTAAACGTCGCTACATTTAGCGACTCAATAAAGTCGCTAAAAAATGTCGGCATAGCGACGTTTAGCGACATTTTTCGTATCAGCGACTTGGTTTCTTCCGACTGCGTTAAAACGTCGCTAATTACGTCGCTAAACGTGTTTAGCGACGTTTTTTTGTCATTTAGCGACGTTTTTGGGCGTCGCTAATTTGACTTTTTTTGGTAGTGTCTCTCTCTCTCCCTCACTAGTACTCTGCTAGCCAACGCGGCGCGCAAGCGAAGCTGCTAGGGCCTGCTGCTGCTGCATGTGCTTGTTGCTGCTGCTACATGTGCTTGCTGCTGTGCTGCTGCTGGCTGTGCATCTCCCCCTCGCTTCGCCACACACACGAGCACACACACACACCTATATATATATATATATATATATATATATATATATATATATATATATATATACAACTATATATATATATATATATATGCACACACTTATATATATAATCTAACACACACACTAACACACTCACAAACACTAATACACACACACACTTAAACACACTTATAAATATATATACATAGCTATATATATATATATAAACACCTATTTATATATATATACACACACACACACACAGATATATATATATATACATATACACACACACTCAAGGATATATATATATATATATATATATATATATATATATATATATATATATATATATATATATATATATATACACATACACATTATATACATATATATATACATATACATACACAAGCACACTTATACATATACATATATATATATACACATAGATATATACATACACAAGCACATAGATATAAATACACCCATATATATATATATATATATATATATATATATATATATATAGACACTATACACAACTCAACCACAACACACAACCAACACGCCCCACTCACGCACAACGACCCCGACACGCACAAACACCTATAAATATATAAAATATAATCCGAGAACTCTAGCACACACTCCCCGATGCTAACCCAATGCGCGCACAAGCCCGAAACTAGGAAACCAAGTCGAAATGGCCGTTCGGTCATTTCGACGAACACGCGGTGTGCGGTTCGGAAAACCTCCTGAAACGCACACCAAACCAACTCGGAATCGGCCCAAAATTTACCCACGGGTTCTAAACGATGCCTAGATACTAGAAAATGCTACCCTGTCGATTCTAGGTCCGTGGCAAAAACGCGCACGCACTTAGAATCGGCGACGACGAAAACCCCAAATTCGCCCGAAACGCCCGTTTCTCCGCGACACGGCTTCCTGTGTCCGAACGGAGACACACACTCACCCTCAAGACACCCGACAACGTCTATCTAGGTTCGTCTAACCTAGGACATCATCCAAAATTGGGCCAAATTCGGATTCCACCCGAAATTGACACAAAACCTAATGTCAAAGTCTCTAAACTCAACCAAACTAGTTCAAACTTCCTCCCACGGGTAGGCTTAGGGTCTAGGAAGGTTCTAAAATACTAATTACATTACATAAGAGTAATTAGCAAGGGAAAAGTTAGGATTTACCTCTTGGGAGTTGGAATCCCAAGGCCAAAGTCTCCGATCTACTAGAAATCACCTCCCTCAAGCCCCAAGCCACCAAATCTAGCCTCCACACTAAATCTAGGCTCCACACACCTAGGTTGGGGAAAAAGTAGGGTTAGGGTTAGCATAAAGAAGAATAAATGGAAGAAAGAAGGAAGAAAAATGAAGAACACTTACTTGGGGAGAAGAAAGAAGAAGTGGAGAAGAAGAAGAATGAAGAAGAAGATGAAAATGGAACAAAGGGGGGCTGCTTGCTGCTGTGATCGGGTGTGTGTGGGTAGGTAGGGGCCGACCACTTGAAATAAAGGGGGTTTCCAAAGTCCAAAATGCCCTCCACACACTTGGTTTGGGTTCCGGGTTCCAAAAGCACTCAAACTAACTCCAAATCTCTCCAACTAACCCACTAAAAATATAATAAATATTTTTAAGCCCCAAAAATAATCCTCACAAGGGTGTGGGCTGGGTCGGACATGGGTCCACTAGGGTCTGACATGGGTCCAGGCTAGCCAAAACCCTAAAACAATCATTAGAAAAATAATACAATCACTATTTAAATATAAATATAATTAATTAAATACAATACAATACACAATTTATCAAATAAAAAAAACCCTATTTTCTAGAATTGGGTAGTGACAACAGACTTATAACAATTCATAAAAATAGACAGACCCAGATTAACCCTCGGTTTAATTTTCTTGGTACGAAATATCACAAAGGTATATGAAATATCACAGTCACACAATAAACACAAAATAAAAGTATCACAGTCACACAATATGCATAATATAAAAATATCCACACAATTAAAATAGATGTTATATTCTACATTAAAAATACAGTACATGACTAGAGTTCTAAATGGATTTTATTTTATTTTTAACCCCTTCTAAAAATTTATCTTCTTCGTTTTTCTCGTCCTCCTCTTCCTCTTCCTTATTATCTTCACTTTCATCTACTTCGTCTTCCTTTTTGGATAATTCTACCTCTTCCACACGATTAGACGTGTAATGAGAAACTTACGTTGAGTCCACATCTACAATATTTGTTACAATAGGTAGCTCATCCTCCTGATAAGCTATTTCATTAACGTCAAAGGTATTTCTAGCTTTCGTCTTGCATACTGCCCACCAGTACGACCTCGTTATTTTCCGTTTAGGATAAGTTGTGAAGTACACGAGCTGAGCCTGACTTGATAAGACAAATGGTTCATAGCCTTGATATTGACGCCGAAAGTTTATATCCACAAGACCATGATTGTCTATTTTTCAACCTTAATCTTAGATCTGGTCGAACCAATCATACCAGAATAATACGATCTTAGAAGGCTCTATTCCATATTTATATGTCAACTCCACAATCTTTCGTAAGACGCCATAAAAATTATTGCCTAGATCGACATCTTTGTAGCTCGAAGATCTGATACACAAACAACTATTTTTTGTAGAATCGAGATCTAAGAAGCTGTCTCTTATCGGGGCTTTTGTTGACTTGAACCTAAATCCATTCACACAGTAGCTTGTCCAGATTTTGACGGCATAAATTGGTCCCTTGGCTAGAGTTCTAATAGACTCATTCTTGAGTGTTGTGTGGGAAACGATCGACATAAATAACAAGGAAACAATATTACGTTCAACGTTATGTTAATTATTATGTATAGTGCATACACAAAAAGATTATTACATATGCACTCAACCAAGAAGGGAAATAAAGTCTCATTTCCTGTTCTACTTCTTCATCTGTTATATATGGTCTCATTAACCTTACCTCATCATTAAATGTGCTAAAAAATAATAAAATATCATTCGATTAGTGTAACAATATTAGCATATACTATTACATTAAGATGACTTAAACATTGACGTATTAATTACTTACCCTTCTAGCTTCTCCACTTCATCCTCGTCGCAGTTGATTAATATATACAACTGAGCATCCCTTAGCTCATCGTCATTCAGATATCTCTTATTTATTTTACCCGAAGGCTTACCGAAAGCATTGAATACTTTCAGTATTGCATCATTAGAATCCTGATATCCGTCGTCGTTTCTGGGAACTCTTGTTCTATTAGTAGCAACATGCGGCTTGAAATACATCGAGCAAAATTTTATAATCTTCTCAAGAATATATGCTTCATAAATAGAACCCTCGACCCGTGCCTTATTTTTCACCTTTCTCTTTAGTTGGTTCAGTTGATGCTCGAACGAGTACATCCACCGATAACCGATAGGCCTACCAACACATGCCTTGTAAGAAAGATGAATTGGCAAATGCTCCATGGAGTCGAAGAATCCAGAAGGGAACACTCTTTCAAGCTTGTACAGTGTTACCGTAATATATTTTTCTTGCTTTTCTAGACAATCGATGATCAACTTTATAGAACAAAGATCCCTGAAGAATATGCTAAGCTCAGTCAATGGATCCCAAACTACCTACTGTAAGAATTTCTGAAATACAATTGGAATTAACCTCTCCATGAATACGTGACAGTCGTGGCTCTTCATACCCGTCAGTTTGTTCTCCTTTGGGTCAACGCATCTTCTCAGATTCGACATGTACCCGTCTAAAAATTTTAGTCCATGAATTCACCTACAAAGTCTTCCTTTATCCTCCTTGTCCAGTAAATTTTTTTTCTTAGGCTGCTTATACTTTCCATTCCCTTACTCTATCAAATGCAACGCGAGGCGTCTGCATATTTCTTCCAAGCCCAACCTGGCCTTGGGATTGTCTTTTGTCTTTCCCTTTATGTACATCATAGTATTAACTATGTTGTCAAACATATTCTTCTCGATACGCATGACATCAAGGTTATGTCTGATCAGATTGGTGCTCCAATATGGCAGATCCTAGAATATGCTACTCTTCATCCAGTTATGAGTGTGACCAAATCCATCGCACTTGTACCCCTTAGTAGGCTCTTCGATAGCACTTGATAAATCTTTAACCTCTTTCCATATCGTGTCTTTGGGCCACCTTAGAAGTGGATTTGCCTTCTTCATAACGCCGACACGAAATGCATTCATGTTCCTCCGGAACGGATGATCCGACGGCAAAAATTGTCGATGACAATCGAAGAAGCACAGTTTTCCTCCGTGCTTCAAACGACAAGCCTTAGTGTGGTCCATACAATACGGACATGAGAGACGACTATGAGTGCGCCATCCTAATAATATGCCATAAGCCCAAAAGTCGTTGATGGTCCACATAAGTGATGTCCTCATATAAAAATTTTACTTTTTTGAAACATCGTACGTTTTGGCACATACTTTCCACAGCTGATTCAACTCATCTTTCAACGGTTGCAAGTACACATCAATGTTCCTCTTTGGATTATTCGGACCCGAAATAATGACGGTTAAGAACATAACCGGAGTCTTCATGCACATCCAAGGCGGTAGGTTGTACGGGGTGACGATCACAAACTAACACGAATACTAAGAGCCCGAAAGTCTGAATGGTATAAAACCGTCGGAGGAGAGCCCCAATCTTATATTATGCGGATCCAAAGCAAAATCGGGATACTCTCGATAGAAGTGCTTTCATGCTTCTCTATCGGATAGGTGATCTAACACTCCTTCAATTTGTTCTCGTCTGTGCCAACTCATATTTTTGGCAGTCTCCTTCACCATAAAAAATCTCTGCAACCACGGCGTTAAAGACAAGTAGTTCATCGAATCGGTCGACTTTCTTGCACCGACAGACCTTCCTGTAGCAGTTGTCTTATAGCGATCAACACCACAAAATCTGCATACATATTCATCCTTGTCGTCTTTGTAGTACAACATGCACTCATTGCGACATTCATCGATTTTCTCGTATCCCATCCAGAGCGATCTCACCATCCTCTTAGACCGGTACAAGTCTTTAGGTAACTTAGCACCCGCCGACAAGATCTCTATAATCAACTCCATTAGTCGGTTGTAGCATTCTTGCGACATGTTAAAATCGAACTTGATGCTCAACAGTTTTGTAACCACCTCCAACAGTGAATGATCGGCATTCGGTGCCTCCTCAGCTGTATCATGATTGTCCGGACAGAAACTAGGCCCGGCAGCGTTGAAAACCATGTTCACGCACCCGTCGTCGTAATCAACGTGGTCATGGACACCCATATACGGCTCCACATAAGGCTCCGTATCCGATGCTAAAGACACAAGTTCTCTGTGTGAGGTCCACTGATAATAATTTGGCATAAAATCCCTCGAGTATAAATAATATATCACATCCACTTCTGAGTGATATTTTAAGTTACGATATCTCATACACAGATACTTAATTTTGGTACCATCAATGTACTGAGGGAACACCTTGGCGAACTGCAAAAACTCTTCCACCCCATGTATAAATTTATCCCGCACACCGCACATGTCATCAGGATGATGGTTGTACATCCACGAGCGATGACACAAGTAGTAATTCAGATCCATTTCTAGATACTTTTGAAAAGATGAATAAATATCGTTCAAGTATATTATCCAAATGAATGCAAAGATGGATAGACATATTCATCAAAGTAACAACTCTTATTGATGCGTGAGTATTCGAGTTGTGATGTGTGAGTATCCATATCGTGGTTCATGAGTATCCGTTTTATAATTAGTGGCTATCCCAAAACTAGTAGACATGTGGACAATTGACTTCGGAGTGTCGAATATACATATAGGTCTTGATAACACTCTCGGTATTTATGTATCATGTGGATATCACATACCAAGGTACACAATCTCATATTTATACTCTCTTGTATCTTGACACTAGGATACAGTTTCAAATACCCATGGCACTAACTATACTTGACACTTGTATCTTGGTACCAACATACATTTTAGGCTACTCACTTTTGACACTCAACACATATTTATACCAACATCTATAACTATATATTTCTATACCCTTATATATGTATCTATCTATATAGATTATTAATCCTCACTAGCTCACTCATCCCTCACTCAAACATATACACATACACACCTCTCACTTGGACACTCTCATACACTTGACACACACACACACACACACACACACACACACACACAGAATACATGGACTCTCATATACTTGACACACACACACACACACACACACACACACACAATGTACTACCCCCCCCCCCCCCCACACACACAAAATACATGGACTCTCATATACTTGACACACACACACACACAATTTACTACCCATACCCAAACACAATTGTCACTACCATGTTCCAAAAATAGGAGTATTTTTGACTTTTTGTATGTTATTAAAATTGTGTGTATTTATTTTAAATGATTGCATGATATGTGTATTTAAATATATTATATATATACAGTGTTCTTAATGTTGAGCTAGTAGACTTGACCTAGAAGCCCACAAGATGAACACCTGACCGAATGATAGGGTTACGAATTTAATTTATATTATTCATGATTTAATTATTTGGAATTGTAATTAATTACCGTAATTTTATTTAATTGTTGTGCCTTACCGTTACTTCGATATTTGGAGCGCTATCCTAGCTTTTGCCTTCCAACAAATTTTACAACCTTGCCCTAGACGTGCTCGCCTTCCATTCTGACCTTTTTGTAACTCGTAATTATGCTCTCTTGTGCTTCATTTTAGCCACACAATATCCGTCGCGGACGTTTATTTAATTTCTAAATAAAATCCAACTTTGTATCGTTGTGCGTTCCAATCAAAATTGGAGGCAATTTCGACCAATTTTTCGTGCAACCCAAATTAGGATAATATTCTGTTCTGAGTCTTCTTCACTAATGATATTTGTGGCCCAACCAAATTTTAGCCCCATGTATTTCTAATTAATTTTAGAACACCGCTTGCATTTATTTCTAATTAAATTGGGGATACCAACTTTGACTAATCCCGTTTAATCCTAATTTAATCCAAATACCCCATTAATTAAGCCCATACAAAACACACAACACCCCCTCACCCTACAAAATATCAAACACCAATTCTCCCACAATTTTTTCATCATTTCATGTGTTTGTGCAATTACCCAAACTTAAGGGACTAAATTACAAATATTGCAACATGTGGCACCCCCTCATTGGTCAAGGCCAAATGGAGAGGCCACCATCTTCTTTGACCGTAGTCAACTTTTTTCCTCCCCTTCCTTTGCATGAAGAAACCCATCTCTTCATGTAAAATCCTCACCCCTCATTTGAAATGGAAACATAACCACCCTCCATTCAACACACCCCTTCCTATAAAATGTCACATCACCTCACTCTTCCCAACCATGCCCTAATCCCCAAACCTAGGAAAGTCCCCACCTCCTTCTTCTCCCAACGTAGGAAAATTTTCCTTTTCTCTTCTTCTTATCTTTTTCTTCTTCTTCTTCTTCTTCTTCTTCTTCTTCTTCTTCTTCTTCTTCTTCCTCTTCACCTATTTTTAGGTTTAAGGAAACCTCCCTCCACTGTTCACCCAGGCACCCCGGCCCCCAGCTCCGGCCGACCCGCCGGAGATCACCCGTTTCTCCAAGAGTCAAACTCTCCCCGACTTCCAACCTGAAGCTCCGGCCCCCTACTCCGTTCACCACCCCAGCCGAGCTCTTCCCACGACTGCTCCTCCTCCTCCAAGCCTCAACTCCACCACTGTCCAGCCCGGCCGGCCCCCTACTCCGGTCGACATTTCCATCGGCCCGGCCGACCGTTCGAGCCCACCCTCGGCTGCTACTGCTTCTTCCCCGACTGCTGCACCACCCCTTGAGCCACTGCTCGACCACCAACCCCGACGAGCAGCGATCACCGCCTCCCTCCAGCAGTCTATCGAGCATATTCTCTTAGCGAACCCTGCTCTAATAATGTGGCAGAGTATAACGCTCTATTAATCGGGCTCCAAGTAGCTAAAGAATTGGATGTCGAATACCTGGAAGCATTTGGTGATTCTCTGCTGATCGTCAATCAGATCAGAGGAATATATGAAGTCCGCAATCTAGACCTCATTCCTTATCACCAAGAAACGATCGAGATATCCATGTCTTTCAAAAGGTTCTTCCTAGAGCATGTGCCTCGATCTCAAAATTTGAAACCTGATGCCCTAGCCAGTCTAGCTGCAGATCTAGCTATTCCTATAAGAAGGCAAAATTCGGTGATCCTTCTCAACAGAGATATATTCCGCTATAAACACGGTTCCTCCTAAGAGAGACTAGTGAAGTCCCTTTATAGACTTCGTGGCATACGAAATCCTACCAGAGGATCCTAAAGAAGCAGTATCCATCAAAAGACGATCATTACGCTTCTATTTTGATGCGTCTTCACAATGTCTATATTGCCGAACATACGATGGACTGCTATTACGATGTCTCTCCGATGATGATGCAAAGCGGGTTATCCGTGAAGCTCACGACGGTGTATGTAGAGCACATCAACCCGGTCCTAAGTTACAGGATCGTATCAGGAGGTGTAAACCCCCTGATTTTTCAAAATTTTCAAAACTGGATTTTTTACAATTTTTTGGAATTTTCTGGGAATTTTCTGTAATTTAAAAACAGGGTTTTAATTATTCAATGATTTTTAAATAATAATAAACAGTATTAAAATATTATGAAAATAATATTTTTGGGTGTAAAATGAAAAACTGGACTTAGGGCAATTTTTCTGGAATTTATTGGGCCCCGGACCTATTTTTAAAACACCTAAATTTATTTATTTATTTATTTAATTATTTATTATTATTTATTACTGGATATTATTATTAATATTACTATTATTTTAAAAACAGCCCGCCCGGCCCGGCCCATTGGGCCCGAGCCCGGCCCAGCCCCCTAGCGGGTCGGGTCGGATCCGCCAGACCCGACCCGCCTGTGCCCGCAACCCGGCTGACCCCCTCTCCCTCTTCCCCGCGTTCTCCGGCGCGTTTTCCACCGTCGCCCGCCCGATCCGGCCGGCCACCTCACCCCACGACCTCCGCCTTCCTCTCCTCAGCTCCGCCTTGCCCGGCCTCGACCCCCGGAGCCTCCCCCTATAAAACCCGATCCCTCCCCTCACCGTTCTCCCCCACAGCCGTCCCCGCCACCACCGGCTCCCCTCCCCGCCGACGTCGATCTCCACCGCCCGCAGCGCCGCTGCCCAGCCCGCCGGACGCCGCCGCCTCCTCTTCTCCCCCGGTCGACAGCAGCCAGAGCAGCAGCTCGAGCAGCCCCGCACCGCCGCGCCGCCTCCGGCCGCCCCCGCGCCGCCAGCGCCTCCCCGAGAGCCGCCCAGCCCCGGCCGGGCCTTCCCCCGCTGCCCCCTGCCTCTCTGCGGTGGTCCTCCGGCCGCCGCAGAACCCTAGACCTAACCCTAGACGCCGGACACGGCTTGGACACAGGACACAGTGTCCTGTGTCGTGTCGGACACGTTTTAACCCTGGTTTTCGGGCCCCGTTCAGGTGCGTGTATCTTCTGGCTCGTAGCTCTGTTTTCGATTCCGCAAATTGTGTTGCGAAGCCTGTATGACCCTCTCGGTGCCCGGACAAACTGTTCGGGGCATCGCGTCCTGTGGTGATCGCACACCGCGATCCAAAAACAGGAAAAACCTAGACCCTGTTTCACCCCGGAACTGGGTACGTCCCGCCAAACGGGATGACTTGGTCGCGCACGGTCTTCACAGATACGTACGCGTCGTCGATACGGACGTGCATGATTTCGCAGAAGTCGATTCGGGTGTGCGTGCACACCGGGATCAACGCGTATCCGCGGACATCGCCCCGTATCCGACTTTTCGGCATTTCACCCTAACTTTGTGTACACACGTCGGATTGAAACAAAACTTGTGCCATCGGACTCGTAGCGATACGCTGGTCCTGTGAGCCAAGTTTGGTTCGATTCTGAGAACGTTGACGAAATCGCGTGTCGTGGGCCCCACAGGCCCCGCTCGACGGGCGATTTTGTGATCGGCTCATCGGAATTCAATTCTGAAAGTTTTGTTGGGTTCGTATCAGCGTTTCTGACCTGTTGACACTGAGTTTGGTGAATTTGGAGACCTTTGACCCGGACGCATTTTTCGGTGCAAAGCGGGCCCACATGTGGACCCCGTTCTGACCCGAAACTGCCGTTTTTGCCCTTATCTTCAAATTGGACCCAAGGACAGGCGTTTCTAGCTGATTGATATTTTTTGGATCTGATGGTGATGTTTATTTCAGCAACCGGAGTACCGCCTGCAATTTCAGCTGAAGTCAGAGCCGCAATTGGAACCGGAACCGCAGGCAAGTGTACCTCGCCAAAGCTTGCAACTTTGCTACCTATTTCCTGGACTTAGTGGGTAAGTAAAGCTTGCCAATTCTCAGATATTTTTGGTTATAGTATTTTACTTGATTTCTTGTAGATTCATATGAAAACTTGTTTAACTGCTCAACCCAGGACACCTGACACTATTCATGTGACGGAATTGCCTGAGATATATACCTGGTGATTCCGTATAGGTTACATTTTCATGTCATATACAGTTTACATGCTTAGATTCTATCCTGACTCATTGCATTAGTTCAATCTTGCGTGACTTGTACCTGATATTTTCTGGAACTGTGACGTGAGATTATATGGGGTGGGGAGAGTATTATCATATCAAGGCTGAATATAATATAATATAAATACTGTTATCTGGCGGTGCCTTAGACTCTGACGCAGAGCTTTGGTACCTTACTGGCCCCTCGAGAAAATACTGCTATGGGTTTCTCCGACACTGATCCTGTAGTAGCCTCAGCCTGAGTATGACTAAAACTCTCACTTGCATATCACTTAGCTAGTTTACATATTTACCCTATGGTTCCATTTATTGCTGCACTGCATTTATTTTGGCTTGTATTTTCTGTACCTTGTTATGTCCCCTGAGGACCTGGAATGGACTATGTCCCCAGGTATAGCCGAAGAGATCTACCCCGAGGTGTACGGTACCGGAGCACTTCCCGAAGCAGAACCCGGAACCGAGGACGAGATAGTGGCCGAAGATTTCTCCTGAGTACCGGCTTCATATACTCAGTATTTCCATTTCAGTATTTTATTTCCTGTCTATTTCCTTAATGTAACAGACTGATTCTCGGATTGTTCCCCGAGATAATCTTATTTGATATTGCTTATTTATTTCTATTGCATTATTCCTGGTATTATTCTGTGTTATTCTGTGGATGAGATTAGAAATACCTGAGACTTGTAACATTTTACTGTTAGACTACAGCTTAAGCATGCCCTGATGGATCCATTAAATTGGGCCGTCCATCGGTGCGTGCTGCTGGCCATTGCCGCGCATCCAGTCCCTCGATATTTTGGGACTGGGGCGTGACATGGTTTTTGTGGTGGCCCATGCAGGTCAACGACTAAATTGTTCGGTTTCAACTTAGGGACCGAACAGGCCTGCAATAAGAATAGGATAAGTTTTTAGGATCTCATCCACTTGCTTGAATCATTCTTGATCTCTATATCGACTTCAAATAATTGACTTGCATCCTGCCTTGATTCCTGTGTGCCTCTTATTGTTTATTTTGGATGCAGGGAGATGGACCCACAAGAGTGCAACGAGACTCCCGCCGGAACACCACAAGCTACAGGTGTCACCTATGACGACGAAGTGACCCCAGTCGGTGGAGTTCCATCAACTCAACAGAGCCAGCAGGCAGGTCAACCTACCTCCAGATTCCGGCGTGATGACATCCCACCTCCGCCGCAGTTCGTCCCACCAATGCCCGTGTTCCCACAAGGACAGCCGATTGACGGGCAACAGATATTCCAAATGATCTACGCGATTATGCAAGCTCAGCAACAAGTCCAACACGAGGCTCAACGTCGCGAGGCTACTTTCTTGAGGGACAGCATCGTAATTGTACTGGAGCAGGCCAACCTACCAGCTCGACGGCCAACTACAGGCTCAATCACTGACTTCCGCCAACTGAAGCCCCGTACTTTTTCTGGAAAAGAGGAGCCCACAGAAGTTCACGAGTGGCTCACCAACATACGGCATCAACTTGAAGCAGCCGAGCTTCCACGAGAACGCTGGATGACTGCCGTCAGAATGCAATTGACGGACAACGTCCATCACTGGTGGCTATCCGAGGAGACGCGACTCGGACTAGACCGAGTTACTTGGGAGGAGTTCTCCAGGCTCTTCCAGGAGATGTACATTCCAGCCGTCGCTCGATCAGAACTGCGGGACAAGTTCAATCGCCTCACTCAGGACTCTATGACGGTCAAAGAATACAACGCAGAATTTATTCGTCTGAGCCGCTTTGCCCCAACCTTGATCCCGACAGAAGAAGAGAAGGCCGAGAAATTCTTCGACGGACTGAATATTAAGCTGCAGAAACTAATTGGGTCCGTCGCACCAACATCATACTCGGACGTTCTTGCTGCGGCTCGACGCATGGAGCGCGTCACCAAGAGAGAGACCAGACTGAAGCGGCCTTCCCCATCCGCACCAACCAAAGCAGCACAAGAAGAGTCTGCAAAGCGTCAACAAATAAATCCGCCACCAAGAGCAGCACCAAAAGCCTTCTACCTTCCTACTTGTTACCACTACGGCAAGATAGGCCATGTCGAGAAGAAATGTAGACGTAAACTCGGACTATGCTTAGGCTGCGGATCCAGACAGCATGCAGTAAGAGACTGCCCTGAGCGTAGAGAATGAGCACCAAGGGCAAACCAGCAAACTCTACCAGCGCCTCGAGCAGCACCCTACCAGCAAGCTCAGCAACATCAGAGGAATCTACCTCAAGGACGAGGGCAAGCTTACGCGATTACCGCGCAGGACGCTGATGCGAGTAAGTGATTCGTAGTTATCCGTTTTTAGTCTTGTTGTAGCTCGTGCCTATTGGTTCGTGACCTCAGCCCCAACCTAGTAAATTGCAACTTGTTAATAACAACCTGGTTTTCATAAAAGTTGTAGTTTTCTTGCTTTAACTAGATTTCTCTGGAAGTGCATAACTTTCATTATTAGGAAAACGGTATTTCCCTGAAGTATCTTGTGATGTGTTTTCAAACGATGCTTGCGACCGCGTCATCTCTGTTGACCGATTATTCTTTGATTGCGAGGACGCAATCCTCTTAAGGGGGATAGATTGTAAATCCCCTGATTTTTCAAAATTTTCAAAACTGGATTTTTCACAATTTTTTGGAATTTTCTGGGAATTTTCTGTAATTTAAAAACAGAGTTTTAATTATTCACTGATTTTTAAATAATAATAAACAGTATTAAAATATTATAAAAATAATATTTTTGGGTGTAAAATGAAAAACTGGACTTAGGGCAATTTTTCTGGAATTTATTGGGCCCCGGACCTATTTTTAAAACACCTAAATTTATTTATTTAATTATTTAATTATTTATTATTATTTATTACTGGATATTATTATTAATATTACTATTATTTTAAAAACAGCCCGCCCGGCCCGGCCCATTGGGCCCGAGCCCGGCCCAGCCCCCTAGCGGGTCGGGTCGGATCCGCCAGACCCGACCCGCCCGTGCCCGCAACCCGGCTGACCCCTTCTCCCTCTTCCCCGCGTTCTCCGGCGCGTTTCCCGCCGTCGCCCGCCCGCTCCGGCCGGCCACCTCACCCCACGACCTCCGCCTTCCTCTCCTCAGCTCCGCCTTGCCCGGCCTCGACCCCCGGAGCCTCCCCCTATAAAACCCGATCCCTCCCCTCACCGTTCTCCCCCACAGCCGTCCCCGCCACCACCGGCTCCCCTCCCCGCCGACGTCGATCTCCACCGCCCGCAGCGCCGCTGCCCAGCCCGCCGGACGCCGCCGCCTCTTCTTCTCCCCCGGTCGACAGCAGCCAGAGCAGCAGCTCGAGCAGCCCCGCACCGCCGCGCCGCCTCCGGCCGCCCCCGCGCCGCCAGCGCCTCCCCGAGAGCCGCCCAGCCCCGGCCGGGCCTTTCCTCGCTGCCCCCTGCCTCTCTCAGGTGGTCCTCCGGCCGCCGCAGAACCCTAGACCTAACCCTAGACGTCGGACACGGCTTGGACACAGGACACAGTGTCCTGTGTCGTGTCGGACACGTTTTAACCCTGATTTTCGGGCCCCGTTCAGGTGCGTGTATCTTCTGGCTCGTAGCTCTATTTTCGATTTCGCAAATTGTGTTGCGAAGCCTGTATGACCCTCTCGGTGTCCGGACAAACTGTTCGGGGTATCGCGTCCTGTGGTGATCGCACACCGCGATCCAAAAACAGGAAAAACCTAGACCCTGTTTCACCCCGGAACTGGGTACGTCCCGCCAAACGGGATGACTTGATCGCGCGCGGTCTTCACAGATACGTGCGCGTCGTCGATACGGACGTGCAGAATTTTGCAGAAGTCGATTCGGGTGTGCGTGCACACCGGGATCAACGCGTATCCGCGGACATCGCCCCGTATCCGACTTTTCGACATTTCACCCTAACTTTGTGTACACACGTCGGATTGAAACGAAACTTATGCCATCGGACTCGTAGCGATACGCTGGTCCTGTGAGCCAAGTTTGGTTCGATTCTGAGAACGTTGACGAAATCGCGTGTCGTGGGCCCCACAGGCCCCGCTCGACGGACGATTTTGTGATCGGCTCATCGGAATTCAATTCTGAAAGTTCCGTTGGGTTCGTATCAGCGTTTCTGACCTGTTGACACTGAGTTTGGTGAATTTGGAGACCTTTGACCCGGACGCGTTTTTCGGTGCAAAGCGGGCCCACATGTGGACCCCGTTCTGACCCGAAACTGCCGTTTTTGCCCTTGTCTCCAAATTGGACCCAAGGACATGCGTTTCTAGCTGATTGATATTTTTTGGATCTGATGGTGATGTTTATTTCAGCAACCGGAGTACCGCCTGCAATTCCAGCTGAAGTTAGAGCCGCAATTGGAACCGGAACCGCAGGCAAGTGTACCTCGCCAAAACTTGCAGCTTTGCTACCTATTTTCTGGACTTAGTGGGCAAGTAAAGCTTGCCAATTCTCAGATATTTTTGGTTATAGTATTTTACTTGATTTCTTGTAGATTCATATGAAAACTTGTTTAACTGCTCAACCCAGGACACCTGACACTATTCATGTGACGGAATTGCCTGAGATATATACCTGGTGATTCCGTATAGGTTATATTTTTATGTCATATACAGTTTACATGCTTAGATTCTATCCTGACTCATTGCATTAGTTCAATCTTGCGTGACTTGTACCTGATATTTTCTAGAACTGTGACGTGAGATTACATGGGGTGGGGAGAGTATTATCATATCAAGACTGAATATAATATAATATAAATACTGTTATCTGGCGGTGCCTTAGACTCTGACGCAGAGCTTTGGTACCTTACTGGCCCCTCGAGAAAATACTGCTATGGGTTTCTCCGACACTGATCCTGTAGTAGCCTCAGCCTGAGTATGACTAAAACTCTCACTTGCATATCACTTAGCTGGTTTACATATTTACCCTATGGTTTCATTTATTGCTGCACTGCATTTATTTTGGCTTGTATTTTCTGTACCTTGTTATGTCCCCTGAGGACTTGGAATGGACTATGTCCCCAGGTATAGCCGAAGAGATCTACCCCGAGGTGTACGGTACCGGAGCACTTCCCGAAGCAGAACCCGGAACCGAGGACGAGATAGTGGCCGAAGACTTCTCCTGAGTACCGGCTTCATATACTCAGTATTTTCATTTCAGTATTTTATTTCCTGTCTATTTCCTTAATGTAACAGACTGATTCTCGGATTGTTCCCCGAGATAATCTTATTTGATATTGCTTATTTATTTCTATTGCATTATTCCTGGTATTATTCTGTGTTATTCTGTGGATGAGATTAGAAATACCTGAGACTTGTAACATTTTACTGTTAGACTACAGCTTAAGCATGCCCTGATGGATCCATTAAATTGGGCCGTCCATCGGTGCGTGCTGCTGGCCATTGCCGCGCATCCAGTCCCTCGACATTTTGGGACTGGGGCGTGACAGGAGGATGGGCTACTACTGGCCTACTATGATCGCAGATGCAGTAAAATATGCAAGATAATGCAAAGCCTGTCAAGTTCATGCAGATTTTATACATCAGCCTTCTGAACATTTACATCCTACGATTGCATCGTGGCCTTTTGAAGCATGGGGTATGCATATCATTGGTCCTATTCACCCGTCTTCTTCTAGAGGACATCGGTTCATATTGGCCATCACATATTATTTCTCCAAATGGGCAGAGGCGATCCCTCTTGCTGAGGTGAAGACATCCAACGTGATCAGCTTTATCAAGCACCATGTCATTTATCGTTTTGGGATACCGCGAAGGATAATTCATGACAATGGGCCTCAATTCATCAGCCAAACGTTTTATCGATTTTACGATAAGAATCAGATACAAAATATGGCCTCTACGGCATACAATCCTGCTGCTAATGGTTTGGCGAAAGCTTTCAACAAAACCATTATAAAACTCTTGAAAAGTTTATCTCTTCGAACAAAAGAGATTGGAGTGAGAAGCTGGGAGAGTGCCTCTGGGCATACCGTATAACGGTACGAGCACCTACGGGTTGTACCCCATTCTCATTAGTCTACGGGTGTGAAGCAGTTCTCCCCATTGAAATCCAAATTCCATCACTCAGAATAGCAGTGGCTAATGAGTTGACTCAGGAAAATAATGATCGACTACGGCTTCAAGAGCTAGAAGGACTAGACGAGAAACGCCTTCAAGCTCAACAGCGCATTGCATTCTACCAAGCGTGCATCTCCAGAGCTTTTAACCGAAAAGTGAAGGAGATAGTGTTCAAAGTTGGCGAGCTAGTTCTATCTATGAAGAGACCAATGATCATTACACACAAAAGTAAGGGTAAATTCCAGCCCAAATGGGAGGGCCCTTATGTGATTAAAACGATATTTTCAAATGGCGCCTACAGATTAGCCAAGCCTAACGGAGATCTGATAATGGCTCCTATCAACGGCAAATTCCTAAAGAGGTACTACGCTTAATCTCCTTTGCTCAAAGGAATGTGGTGAAGATCTCATTCTGATAACACTACGTACAAAGAACTGGTTGGATCATATTCTATCATGTTCTCATGACCTCTGAATAGATATGTTTAACTAAGTTGAAACGTCAAAACCTATCATGTCCATATTACCTCTGATAGTGTTTTATACACAAATTTAGTTGGATCATATTCTATCATGTCTATATAACCTTTGAATAGATATATCCAACTGAAGCTTACCGAAAGGATATCATGTCCATATTACCTCTGATATCACTTTCACCCTAGCCTATCATTTATATTTAAAAATGATGGGTCCACAAAGTCAGATAAAGTTTCTTTATTATCTCCAGGAAGAGCGAATTACATAAAGAAGCAAAAAGTACATCATTGGGGAGGAGCAGTCAAATCACGAATCTGCTGCGCTAAGGAGGCCATCCTCTCATTCCTGGAGTTTAAGACGTTAGTGCGAGCCCGCTCCAGCCTTGCCTCCTCATTGTTCAAGGAAGATAGTTCGGACAAAGCATGAACAAAATCGGCGCAGGTGACTCCTGTACGTGCCAAGTTCTGTTGAGCTGTATCCAGTCGGCCATTCACCACATCTAGAGCTGCCAATGACTGGAGAGCCCACTCCTTTGCCTGAGCGAGTTTGGCTTCCAGTTTGTGGACCCTCGCTTCATTTCCCTCATGTTCGGCCTTGCACTTTATTTGAAGAGGAATAACCTCCTCCAAGACGGCTTTTCCTTCATCCATCTCCTGCCGCTGTGTCTGGATGGATTTATTCAAGCATTCTATCTGTTCAACAAGCTGCGCAGTCAAGGAATCGTACTCGGCCTGAATCATATCATCGGCTTTGCCTCGAGATAGCTACAAATATTCGTTAATGGGTTATTCTAAACCATTAACTATTTGCTCTAGCGCATCAGCTCTCCCAGCGTTGTTGAAATTTCTGGTCGGCGCTATCGCAAGCTGGGAGGACATCTTCAGAGCCTCGAAGCCTAGATTCTTCTCCAGCACCATTGATATCAGCATTTTCAAAGTGATGTAGAAAACGCTAGTATACTGCTCAACTAGCATGGCAAAATTCGAATGGACGCTGGGAGTGGCTGCGATATCAGTGAATCCCCCTCCAGGAATGACAGCAGAGGATGTTGCCACAGTAGTCGCTTCAACAGATGGCGCGACAAAATAAGAGGCACCAACAACGGTCGAAGTTGCTGGCATGCTCGACAAAGGAGGCACAGTCGAGACAATCGGCTCATCCTCCTCCGATATCATTTGGACTGGTACTGGCGGAACAACATCCGATAATGTTGCGGATGAAAGATCGGCAGCGTCAAAGCTTGCTCCCTCAACGTCGGACACCGCCACTTCATATGTTGGGTCCATAACAAAGTCAAAGGTTGTGTTAATTCTGCCCTCCCCTGAGATATCTTCACCTGAAAAGAAGATAAGAGAGAGTTAATATCAACCTGATGTTAATTTTCCTAAAAGAGGCGTGAAGACAACATTTACCCATGGCCGATAGTATATATGTCGCGTCCGCAACCAGTACAGCTAAATCATTTCTTAATGATGCTAAACGAGCTGTCATACCTAGAGACAAGGGTGCACCAACTGACACTGGCGGGTAGTCTTCCCAGTCTTCACCAAGATCCACTCGAGGCTCATCGGGTGAAATCTTGCTGGAAATACTTACAGATGAAGTAGGGGTTACTCCCATTACTGGTCTGGATAAAGGTATATGGAATCTTATTATGCTCGACCTCGGAGGTGATCTCGTAGCACTACCAGAAGCAGTAGCAGCAGCGATATCGAGCAAAGAATCTCCGGCACTGTCAGCTGGAACTATGGAAGTTCCCTTTCTAATAGGCGAAGGACCTCTAATCAAAGAATCATCCCCAACAGGGGAGACGATAGGCTCGCTCCTAGGAGCCCCCCTGGTGGAAGCCCTTTTCGGACCTCTGGCAATCTTCTTCTTGCGAGGGGAAGGATCTTTCGGAGTAGAAGCCTTCCATTTCTGAGGGATAACGAGAGGCTCAGCTGGCGGAGTTATTACGCCTCTCGGTATTGTCGTCAAGAACTCATCTGCCCCGGCGGTATCCTCGTTCTCATCCGAGGAAACAGACGAAACCTCCTCCTTGGCAGTAGACCTATGGGAGGGCATCCTAAAACTTCTATGCACATCAAAATCGCGATAGAAGGTATTAATGGACGCATAGAACTGCGCGTACGAGTGCAGAATGCGCAACTCCATAGAGAGAGAAGTCGCGGGCACGACAAAAGTTGCACCAGTACAGCCCGTGATGAAGTACCGCTATCCTCTAGCTCCCTAAATAAGTCCACCTTTGGACTTAAAGCTGGTAATGGCATTCCCCACATGCAGCTGATCGTACCCAAACTGCCTGGCGAACCGACTGGGCAAATAAGGCTCCAAGTAGCAGTGGTCATCACTTCTGTATAGCAAATGGGAAGGTCTAATGCAGACTAACCAGTAGAAGGCTTCAGGAGAAAGAATGGTCCTCCCATGGCCCTCATCCTTAAGTTTCTTCCCCTGTTGATTGATATGTATAGGGGGGACAATACAAAAGATCTTCCAGCTGTGGGCAACGTTTAACGCCCGCCGGCAATCTGTGACGGTCGCCACGTTCCAAGAGGAATTCTTGTAATTAAATAAGAAATTATTTCCTGAACTGCTAGCAGGACCGGGAGACATCACCCTGGGGTTGTGAAGAATCAACCATCCCATCAGGTATAGGAAGGGTAATTCCACCCTAGGAAAGCTTTCACGCTGAGTCTCATCAGCGAGCAGCCCATCAGTAAGGGCCCTCAGGCCTGTCTGTATTCTACATACCATAGCAGGAAGCATGCCCAGTCTTACTCCGAACACTAAACGCACTGCAGGCCATAAGGTGTTGCGATGGATGCTATCTGCAGACGCTAGGCCAGGCACTACCCAGCGGCGAAGCCAAACGGAGAGGAAGCCAGCCATTTGAGCTTCCTTTGACAGAGGCTTACAAAAATGCCTCATATAACTGAAGGCTTTTGTGCTTGCAGGGTAACCCCCTATCTTCTCATTAAAAATATGATCTGAAGCCCCGACATCTTCAATAAGGTCATCGACCGTGTTAGCATTCAACATGCTTAGGAGGTTCAAGGGCCTATCTTGTCTATCTACCACCTTGTCTGGCTTAACATTTCTGGCCTGGTGGAAGAAAAGATAGGTGGCCCACTTGTTGATGTGAGCCAAATCAGAAGGCTCCTTGTAGAAAGTGGTGCAGGCAAGATAGTGTCACATCAGCTCTTGATATACTGCTACCGTCCGAGGGTTTGTATCCCTCAACTCCCTGTTTGTAGGGACGTACTCCTCATAAGGAGTGTCCCCCATCGGCAGCTTTGAAATCTCTGTCATCTCATGAAGGGCTAAGCCCAACTTACCCAGCGGAGTGGCAAAAGTCCCAGTGAGCGAGTTATATCGCTCCATCAAGGCTAAAAATAAGTTAGGGTTGACAGGCAGCCCAACACTTGTGGCGCTCACAGCCGCGAACAAGCCTATACTCTCCAGCTCCGTATGGAAGTGCTTTAGGGCCCATGCAGTTAAACTGGCCCATCGAAGATTTCTCGGGCTAAGCCATCCGCTGGTCCGAGGGTTGACCCTGGGGTACATTCCTCCCTGCCCCATAAATTCATTGCAGAAGGTCGACATCTGAACCGGCTGGATCAGCGACGTATCCTCACTCGGGACACTACCCGACAGTAATCCCCGAAAGGGCATAACTGGACCTGAAGGTCTGCTCATAAAGGCTCCTTGGTTCAATCCTTTGTTATATGAAATCATTCCCGGTCGACCATGAAGATCGGGAGTCAGAACCCATGACATCTTCCTAGGATGTGTGGCATGGAAGAACGCAGAGATGGGGTAATCCCTGGGCATCTTGGGCAGATACATTACCGTGCCCTCAGCAGTAAACACCCAATCCTCCTTCTTGGGCTTGGTCTGGGATTGTTTGTCGATAACATCCCCGAACAAGAAGCCTGGCTTCTTATACTCTGTCCCGTCTATGTATGTCAGGGGCTCCCCACTGATCATACTCAGCAACATGCGTTCTCCCTGGGACGCGATCATGATTCCCCTTTTTTCAGGATAATTGGCTCCAGAAATAGGGAATGTCACATGGGACAAGTCCTCCAAATAGTTTGAGCTCAACATCCCGACAGCAGAGCCCATAACTTCAGCCAAAGGAGAAATCTGCAAGTCCACTACAAAATGCAAGAGAACAAGTCAGTTTCTATACTAGACGCTACACTCTTGCTTTTTATGCCAAAGATTATCAGTTCGAGCTTTTACGCCAGGACTGCAAAAATTTGAGTCTTACGCTGGAAACTATTTTCCATTGTGTAAAACTCAAGGTTGGCATTATCTAACAATCTGAGCTTTTACGCTGGATTGACAAAATTTGAATTTTTACGCCGGTACTCATATCCAGCACGTAAAATTCAAAGTTTGTAGTATACGCCAAATTTTGATAGCCTGAGTTCTTATGCCAGACTGCAAAAATTTGGAGTTTTTACGCCGACACATTAGGAATGTGCGCGTAATAATAAAATATCTCCGTACATCATCTTCCTCGAAGAGGCTCTCAGTACGAAAGATGACCTTGCACGTACACGTACAACGTGTGAAAAGAATTTTGTTTTCTTCCGAAGTCTCTACCTGTAATATCCGGAGCACAGCTCGACGGCGGAGCACTACGTTCCGACCGAGGTTCATTCAGCCTAATGGGAGTTGCTCGTGCTTGAGCAGTGGAACGGGAAGAGGAAGCAACCTTCTTTCCCTTAGCAGTGGAAGTCTGTTTAGGGGCCATGGCGATTCTGAGTTCTCAAGAAAGAGACAAAGAAGAAGGGTTCTTGAAAAGCAAGGGTTTTGTGAAGGCAGATACAAGTTCTCTCTCTCCAGACCTTGGACTATTTATAGAGCTTGGATGACTCTTCGAATCCCTAACCAAATCCGATATTTAATATTCTGTTATGATTTGGGACCACGTCAGCCTATCATTTAGGGAAGACGGACAGTCAATGGATTCAGAATTTATGCACAGAGCAGATCTATGATTTTTACGCTAAGGAGCTTTTTTACGCTCAGAGGCTACAAATCTACGGTTTTACGCTCAGAGGCTATAAGTCTATGGTTTTATGCCCAGATGCTTTTACGCTCAGTAGCTTTTACGCTCGAGAGGCTACAAACCTACGACTTCACGCTCAGAGGCTACAAATCTATGATTTCATGCTCAGAAGCTTTTTTACGCTCAGAGGCTACAAATCTACGATTCTATACTCGAAAGCTACAGACGGCCAACTACAAGGGTTTACGCAGAAGATGCTCCTTTTTTGCTACAAAATATTCCAAGTACCTAAAATATATAGAGTTCAGCATTGAAGATGACTCTTCTTCTTGGGTCATTTGGAAGTTCATCCAAAGTCCAGTCAGAATACTTTACAAAAAGTTCAAATATGACTTGGTCGACAGAAATTTCTTGCCTTTTTCAAAGGATTTTCGGGAAAACCATTCTTGAAGAAGATGATCTGAACAAGAATTCTTCATATCAGAGAAGTGACAGTTCAGAATTCTACGCGACTTCTCGTCCAAAATAGCATGACAGTTTGGATCTTCAACTTAAATGCTAAGCAGCTTTCTACGCGTCTTCTGCTACGCATAAAAGATGGGACGAAGTCAAATACTCTTTTATCAGAGTCGGCGTAAACATTATTCAGACGTGTCGAAGCTGTACACTATTCAGACTTCATCACAGCAAATATGGTAAATCATCAGATGCATAAAAGAAGACAATTTTATTAATCATGATTACATATGATGGAAATCCAGTCTACAAAGGGTTTTTCATCTTCATGATTACATATGATGGAAATCCTTTTTCTATAAATGGTTTCTCATTCTCATTTAAGATCACACCAAGAATCTGTTTTGCCAGGTTCTCGTATTGGTGGAGATCTTTTTTGTCTTCTACAGCAGTTAATCGGCTTCCGCAGCCGATTAACAAGAAAATGATAAATGAAGGGAGGATACACAACTGGGCATGTATCAATTTTGTAAGCCCACCCTCCATACGCCATGGCAGGCATTGTAAACTTCCTCACCCAAAATGGGTATTTTGTGTATATTTTATATTATTATATTTATTATAGATATTGAATTTATTTAGATATTCTCTTAGTTAATTAGAAAATAAATTTTTTAGTATATTTACTTATATAAATATTTATTTAGAATTATTTTTAGGCTATTTTAGATTATTGGAATTTTTCCATAATTTTTAGTTAATTAAAAACTAGTAACACTAATTTTCTAAGACTTTGAAGAATTTATTTTATGTTCAAACTTAACTAAAAATATCCCAAAATTTTACTTTGGGTTCTAAATAGTCACATATATTTTCTAGAATTGTTTGAGAATTTTCTGAGTATTTTTAGTATTTATTGGGAGTAATTAGGCTAATAACTAATTTTTAGGACTTGTAAAATTTATTGTACAATCCCAGGAATATAGAATGGACCCACGTTATTTTTTAGGATTTATAATATTATTATATATTTTCTAGAATTATTTCAGAATTTTTGGAATAATTTTAGTATTTATATTTAGTTATATGGGTAAAACTAATATTTAGAGCTTCTCCTAATTATAGTAGAAAACCTATGAACATAAAATTATCCCAAGTACTTTTCTAGGGTTTCTGGATTCAAAATATATTTTCTATAATTTTTCCAGATTTTTATGATTATTTTTAATATTTATTTGGAGTTATTTTGGTTTTAAAACGACTTAAATAATGTTTTGATAAAGGCAAATCAAAAATAAATAATATAAATAAAATCGTCCAATCAGATTCTGACACGTGTCAGCCTATAAATATTATTTCAGCCGCAGGTACATCCATATATATATATATATATATATATATATATATATATATATATATATATATATATATATATATATATATATATTATAACCCTAATTATCCCATTATCTTAGAGAGAGATATTTTGGAGAATTGCCATCTAGGGTTCCTTCATCTTCCACAAGCCATTGCGCATAGCTCCGGACTCCAAACGAGACCTAGTTTCTTGCGTTAGAAAGATATTGAGGTTAGCTTTCTGATTATATAATTTATTTTACGAAATTATGAGTATTAAATTCTGGAAAATTCGTAGAGCACAGCATGTCCGAAAATAGACGTGTTTTAATATTTTCGCAATTCCGGGAGAACCAGGAATCAGAATCATAAACCGTTTAAAGTTTTGGAAAGCTAATATCGAGATAATTGACATATGTTTTTCCTAAAATTTATTTCGAAGTATTTATATACTGTTAATTCTGTAGAACTTCTAGGTTAGAATTTAACCATCGGTGTACAATACAAAATTTGTATGTGCCATATTTCCCAAACGAATTTGAATTCGGACGAGCCGTAAATTCTAGCATATTTTTGACGCTGAAATCTATAGGAAATCATGCATGAAAGTTGATTTTGTGTCGGTTGACTTTTCGGTCAACAGATCGCCTCAATTTGCGTGCCATGAGTCTCGAGTTGATAAAATTTAGTTTCTTTGGACAAAATTTAGGAATTAATATAAAAATAAGAATAATAAGATTAAAATAGGATTTTAGAGTAATTATTCCAGAATTAAATAAATTAAAATAAATTATCTTTTGACGTGATAAATTTGTAATACATAGGCTATTTGGACTGTGACTTGGACTCTGATTCATACCAGCAGCAGGACCCCAGGCAAGATACCTTGCCAAATTATTACAGTACTTTTGCATGCTATTTATATTTCTATATATTTATTGTATTCTGTATATTTCTTGCATGTGTAGTTTTCTTTCAGTCATTACTATGTATTAGATATGTTGACACACACATGGCACCTAGTATCATGAGAGGACAATCATTAGGCGTATGGGCTTTTAACCACTCTGGTAAACCGTAGTATATAGTTCGCACTACGGACGTGTGTCGCGCTGGTCGCTACCCCCGCGGTATGTCGATTTCTGGAGTCTCGCTGGTCGCTACCCCCGCGGTATGTCGATTTCTGATGTCCATTGACGTGTGTGTGAGTTGTGAGGTAGATCGAGTAGCCTACCCTTGCCCATACGTTGAAATATTGTCCTCATTTGCATTCATATAGATTGTCTTGTACAGCGTACTTATTTATTTTCAAATAATATGCATGTTTACTGTATTCAAATTGGCTCGTATTTTCTGTATCTTGTTACGTCCCTCTGAGGACCTGGTCCTCTGCCAGGTGTATCTGTTCTTGAGTATTTGCAGGAGCGCAGATTTGGATGGTGACATGTGATCCGAGGATATATTCTCTTCGAGCCCATGGTCGTTAGCTGGTATCCCTATATTGTATTTGTTGTGTTGTACTTTTCCATTCGAGTTGGTAGTGGATTTGTTTCCATCCAACTATCATCCTTAGATACTTCTTATTGAGATCTAGTTTCATAGATACTAGTTTTTTATTTTTATATGATTTTGGTGGATGAGATTTAGATTTTACCCTGTGACTTGTATTATATTTTATACCACTTGTGGATTTGATATTCATATTACAGCGTACGTATGGATTTGGTTTCCATATATTGGAGTTACCATATCCATGCGGCTGGCATGCTTACGTGTCCTAGTCCTACGTATTTTTGGGACTGGAGCGTGACATGTTTTTGTGGTGGTCCATGCAGGTCGAGAGCATATTGTCTCGGTTACGTTACTGTACCGCACAAGCCTGCACCTAGGACTAGAGTATAGGATCTCATCCACAATTGACTATGATTCATCTTCCTCCTATCTGTTCTATTTGAACAATTGTATCCTGCTTGATTCATGTGCTTCCCTAATAGTTCCTTGAGTATAGCCTTCTGCTGAGAATATAGGAACCCCTGTTATTAGGATGATAATTAGAGTAGCATACCTATTAAGATTACAACGAGGATATAGACACACCACTAGGTTTAGAATATCTAGTGAACCTAGAATTCCTTATCTATAGATTGGTTTACCATTATCCTTTGATGTATTATGAAGACTTAAGAGTAGTATAGATACTACTAGAGTTAGTTAGAAGCTTACCATAATGTTTGACCCTAGTATGGAGGAACCAAAAGAAAACCAAAAGTGAATATTAGGACTGAACCTAACCCTCATAGTTAGATAGTATTGGAGAACTATAAACTTATATCATTGTCTTGTTATTAGTAGACAGCACCCTAGGAAGCCTAGAGAAATGCAATAAACACTTCTTCCTTGATCATACCTCTAACATTCAACTAGTATACTACTCCCCCTTGGAAAACCATGATGCTACCTAGAGCCCCTCTATTTCACATATTGTTCCTCTGCGACCTTAACGTTCGCTAATTGTGCGACGACCAAAATTACGTTCTTCTTTTCTTTATCTTTCAACTCGTGCCACCTGACACTTCTGATAGTAGGCCAAGTAATTTATTTCTTGTTTAGGACACATAGTTTGCTAGGATTATAGTTGTAATCTTGAATTTTGAAATTGTGTGCTTAGTAGTTAGAACTTGATAGTTAAGTTATTCTTGTAGATTGAGACCTGGTACTTATCCCTTAGTTTTAAATTGCGTAACTTGTACCACACCTCAATACGAGTTATATTCCCTTTTCCTTGAGGCCAGTAACTGTTCCATTCTTACTATTGACACTTGCACTATGACTAAGAGTTAAGACGACCATGACCTATGTAATATAAGAGGATACCCTAACAAGTACCAAGACCCTTCTCGAAGACCATAACAGGAGCTTCTACGGTACCCTTAAGACTGTTACAGTATTAGTTTATTATTTTAAGTTGGGTAGTATACCTCACAACCTAGTATCACATAGCCTTTTGACCTATTATTGAAGTGTGATTGAACAACATTAATTGTATACTAGCATAAGACAATAGTGGTTATTCAGACAATAGAAGTTAGAGATCCTTGCCCACATTTGGTCGACTAGCGACATAGACAAGGAGGTTGTATGATAACTGTAGGGATTGTAGAGTCTTTTATTATTGTTGCTTAGTTGTTTTGTTTTGTGAACTTGAATTAATTTGTACCTCCTTTCATCATCATCTAGCGTACTTATATTTGCTGCACTACCTTGACTTATACTGCTATTATAGCATAGTTTTGCAAGCTTACTCTTTTATCGAGCTTGATCATGAGATATGTATTATTGGGGACGCCTACTAATACATTTCAGAATCAGTGTATTAAGGTCTAGCTAACCTTAGTGCGCTTGATTCGCCCTTCGTAATACTACTTTACGTGGATTAAGATATATACTGATTGGTAGACGAATATACTTGCCCTAGTCATGTCTGAGCGTATCGTATCGGTTACATAACTGTACTAATACGAGCATGTGAATAGAAATTACCAAAATAGGATTTTAATCCACAACTACTTTAACAATTCCCATTTGGATTCTTTAAACGCCTTGATCCCGATACTTCTATTCTATTACCTCGCCCTTGAACTCTTTATTATTGATCTCCGTATTCCCTTATTTCAGAAAGACGAAACCTCGTGCTTGGTATAAGTTTGATACACAGAGAGTACTAGATATACCCCGTAGGTCGATCACATACTTGAGGATTATTCTTTTGTAATTAAGAACATATCATATATGATATAATCGGCATTGAAGTTTTGAGGATTGAATGACATGAGTAAATAAATTAATGAATATTTTTCTTAAAGTATGTAGCCTTCTGTGATAGATGGGTAAATTCTAAGTTGGGTAGCAGCGCATTGCCAACTTGAGAGGAATTTTTTTTAGATTGTGATCAAGTAAGATTAGATTGGGAGATTCAAGTCATTTTAATTTTGAGAAATTTTAAAAGAAGGATTAAGATAATGAGGATTTAACGAATTTTAAAATCTTGATATTGCGGACCAAATATTTATACTTTGAGCACATGATTTAAATTTTGAATATTGAAGGATGAATCATCGATTTAAATTTTGAGGATAAATATAGAATTTTAGGCTTGAACAATTGGTGAATTAGATTTAAATTTTATAATTTGATGATTTGAATTAAAATTTTAATTTTGATTGTTGGGTCACCTATTTGAAATATTGAGGATGTAAATTGAGTTTAAATATTTGAAGAGTACAAAATTCTTAATTTGAGAATAGGAATAAGATTTGATTAGAATTGTTTATCGTTCAAAGTCTAGAGGAGATTATGATAGTTGGAAATGGTGATATAAATTTTGATGTAGGGATGTCATATAGACTTGAGTTAGATTTGAATGTTGATTATAAAAAAAAAATCGAGAAGAGATTACGACAGGTTGAATTTTGATTTAAACAGTGGTTATCTTAATTTTGAAGTGATCGCGATAGATTTGAATAGATTTTGTTATTTAAATTTTTGGAAGAGATTGCGATTGACGTACCTTTTGTACGAATGTGAAGGATTTAACAAATTATGCCTTATTTTAATTTCGAGGACGAAATTGTTTTAAGTTGGGTAGATTGTAAACTCCCTCACCCAAAATAGATATTTTGTGTATATTTTATATTATTATATTTATTATAGATGTTGAATTTATTTAGATATTCTCTTAGTTAATTAGAAAATAAATTTTTTTAGTATATTTACTTATATAAATATTTATTTAGAATTATTTTTAGGCTATTTTAGATTATTGGGATTTTTTCATAATTTTTAGTTAATTAAAAACTAGTAACACTAATTTTCTAAGACTTTGAAGAATTTATTTTATGTTCAAACTTAACTAAAAATATCTCAAAATTTTATTTTAGGTTCTAAATAGTCACATATATTTTCTAGAATTGTTTGAGAATTTTTTGAGTATTTTTAGTATTTATTGGGAGTAATTAGGCTAATAACTAATTTTTAGGACTTGTAGAATTTATTGTACAATTCCAGAAATATAGAATGGACCCACGTTATTTTCTAGGATTTATAATATTATTATATATTTTATGGAATTATTTCAGAATTTTTGGAATAATTTTAGTATTTATTTTTAGTTATATGGGTAAAACTAATGTTTAGAGCTTCTCCTAATTATAGTAGAAAATCTATGAACATAAAATTATCTCAAGTATTTTTCTAGGGTTTCTGGATTCAAAATATATTTTCTATAATTTTTTCAGATTTTTATGATTATTTTTATTATTTATTTGGAGTTATTTATTTTTAAAACGACTTAAATAATGTTTTGATAAAGGCAAATCAAAAATAAATAATATAAATAAAATCATCCAATCAGATTCTGACACGTGTCAGCCTATAAATATCATTTCAGCCGTAGGTACATATATATATATATATATATATATATATATATATATATATATATATATATATATATATATATATATATATATATATATATTATTATAACCCTAATTATCCCATTATCTTAGAGAGAGATATTTTGGAGAATTGCCATATAGGGTTCCTTCATCTTCCACAAGCCATTGCACATAGCTCCGGACTCCAAACGAGACCTAGTTTCTTGCGTTAGAAAGATATTGAGGTTAGCTTTCTGATTATATAATTTATTTTACGAAATTATGAGTATTAAATTCTAGAAAATTCGTAGAGCACAGCATGTCCGAAAATAGACGTGTTTTAATATTTTTGCGATTCCGGGAGAACCAGGAATCAAAATCATGAACCGTTTAAAGTTTTGGAAAGCTAATGTCGAGATCATTGACATATGTTTTTCCCAAAATTTAATTCAAAGTATTTATATACTGTTAATTCTGTAGAACTTCTAGGTTAGAATTTAACCATCGGTGCACAATACAAAATTTGTATGTGCCATAGTTCCCAAACGAATTTGAATTCGGACGAGCCGTAAATTCTAGCATATTTTTGACGCTGAAATCTACAGGAAATCATGCATGAAAGTTGAGTTTGTGTCGGTTGACTTTTCGGTCAACAGATCGCCTCAATTTGCGTGCCATGAGTCTCGAGTTGATAAAATTCAGTTTCTTTGGACAAAATTTAGGAATTAATATAAAAATAAGAATAATAAGATTAAAATAGGATTTTAGAGTAATTATTCCAGAATTAAATAAATTAAAATAAATTATCTTTTGACGTGATAAATTTGTAATACATAGGCTATTTGGACTGTGACTTGGACTCTGATTCATACCAGCAGCAGGACCCCAGGCAAGATACCTTGCCAAATTATTACAGTACTTTTGCATGCTATTTATATTTCTATATATTTATTGTATTCTGTATATTTCTTGCATGTGTAGTTTTCTTTCAGTCATTACTATGTATTAGATATGTTGACATACACATGGCACCTAGTATCATGAGAGGACAATCATTAGGCGTATGGGCTTTTAACCACTCTGGTAAATCGTAGTATATAGTTCGCACTACGGGCGTGTGTCGCGCTGGTCGCTACCCCCGCGGTATGTCGATTTCTGGAGTCTCGCTGGTCGCTACCCCCGCGGTATATCGATTTCTGATGTCCATTGACGTGTGTGTGAGTTGTGAGGTAGATCGAGTAGCCTACCCTTGCCCATACGTCGAAATGTTGTCCTCATTTGCATTCATATAGATTGTCTTGTACAGCGTACTTATTTATTTTTAAATAATATGCATATTTACTGTATTCAAATTGGCTCGTATTTTCTGTATCTTGTTACGTCCCTCTGAGGACCTGGTCCTCTGCCAGGTGTATCTGTTCTTGAGTATTTGCAGGAGCACAGATTTGGATGGTGACATGTGATCCGAGGATATCTTCTCTTCGAGCCCATGGTCGTTAGCTGGTATCCCTATATTGTATTTGTTGTGTTGTACTTTTCCATTCGAGTTGGTAGTGGATTTGTTTCCATCCAACTATCATCCTTAGATACTTCTTATTGAGATCTAGTTTCATAGATACTGGTTTTTTATTTCTATATGATTTTGGTGGATGAGATTTAGATTTTATCCTGTGACTTGTATTATATTTTATACCACTTGTGGATTTGATATTCATATTACAGCGTACGTATGGATTTGGTTTCCATATATTGGAGTTACCATATCCATGCGGCTGGCATGCTTACGTGTCCTAGTCCTACGTATTTTTGGGACTGGAGCGTGACAGGCATGCCCTAGATTTGAGTTGGGGGTTCAAACCCAACTCAATACTAGAAGACAGGGCCAGACTGTCTACCATCGTCCATCGCCATGACGGGAGAAAATACAGCTTGCAAGCTGTGTGGTCTAATATGACCCTTCCTCTCTCCTGGATGAATCGCCATATAAAATTGCTGATTATCCCGAGCAAAGGAAGCTATTATATCCTTCCATGATCCATCGTTGCAGAGGATATTTGCTCGAAGTCGCCTCTTTTTACGGCTCCTTACATGCTGGAAGAACATGATCTTCTTCTTCCTCAAGCCAACCCGACGAAGCTCGGCAACCATCTCTCTTTGTGGTGAAGGAAGTGTAGGAAAAACTGGTTAACCCATTCGCCTTTATATAGGCAGAGGAGAACACACCGAGTCCCAACAAACTCCTAAAAATTTGTCGAGAAATCAGCCTCGCGGAACGAGTCAAACTTGACCGTTTCATGCTTCATTTAAAGTATTTCAAATTACGAGGAATTTAAAAACTTTGAAGGGGGTCTTGTAGAAGCATAAAAAATACGCTGGAGAATCACACGCGTAAAACCCTCAACATGCAGGAAGTCCTCGTAAAACAGAGCTCCAACACTGGGTGTCGTAAAACATGATTCCAGAGCCATCGGCGTACAATAGAGCTTCAACGCTAGTTCAGCGTAAAATATAGCTCCAGAACAGCCTGCGTAATGCAGTATTTCCAGACTGCTTCGACATAAAAAGGGTACTACATCACCACTTCGGCGTAAGACCCATCTGCTTTTAATACAGCCGGAAGTTGTATGAGGAACGCTTCGTATTCCTCGAATGAACCTGACAGTTGAAGCAGTAAACCTGACTCCTGACAAAGAGTACTGCACGGCGATCGAGAGGACGGCTGTTATAATGATTCTGCACAGAGCCCCAAACTGTCGTTTAGTGACACCAACCTTGATATAAGATGTCATCTACGCATCCAAGGGATACGCTGCCTATTTTATATAGGCAGAGGTGAGCTTTTACGCTCAGGAAGAGACGAAACCAACCGCCACGTCAAAAGCTGTTCTTCGTACAGAACTCGAGGCACGTCTCTGCAGTTAAATGCGCGTGATGGGGGCAGATCTCTGCATTTAATGCACGAGATTTGGTTCTACTTTCAAAGACTGGGTGAGCTATGATTAGGGCTAATATGTCCACATCACCATCCCCGCACATTACGCCAACCAGGCTATTTTCAGCTATAGGAGCACGCTGTACGCTATCTCCTTGAAAAATGCCGACCTGGCTATTTTTAACTATAGGAGTACGTCGTATGCTATCTCCTCGAAATACGCCAACTCAGGCCATATTTGCAAAGGAGCGTGATAAGGCTATTTTTTGCCCAGAATACGCTCAAAACCTCAGTCAAAGAAGGATAATTGGCTATCTTTACGCTGGTTACCTATCCATGCAGTATCAAGCTTTAGACAGCTACTTGGCTTCTATGCCAACATGACAGCTACTTGGCTTCTACGCCAACATGACAACTACTTGGCTTCTATGCCAACATGACAGCTACTTGGCTTCTACGCCAATAGGACAGCTATTTGGCTTCTATGCCAACTTGACAACTATTTGGCTTCTACGCCATCAGAACAGCTACTTGGCTTTTATGCCATTAGAATAGCTATTTGGCTTTTACGCCAACGAGACAGTTATTTGGCTTTTATGCCAACCATCTCTACGTGAGGGACAGTTATCTACGTGGCTTGCATGCCGTGATCTTCGATGAGCGATTATACGTATTACCTCATAATGGGACACGCGTCACACGCCAATTCAAGAGATCATTCATACGTGGGTAGCAATTATTATAACCGCCGCGTAAAAGGTTCAGTTCTCTCCGCTGTTAGGTTTCTACACCGACTGTAGCTGAACTCTATAAATGGAGACCTCCGACCACGGAGGTCAAGGGTCAAGAACCGAGAGGTCGAATCCAGGGTCAAGAGAGCACATATAGAGAGCTTTGGCAACGAGAGTTCAATCCCTTCTGCAGTCTTTGAAGCTTCTTTTTCGTCTTCTACAGCACTTCTTCGTCATCGTATGGTCCAAGGGACAAAGTGATCGACCGCAGATCAGACTCCTATAGCAATATTTCCACAGAATCAAATTTTGGTACTTAACATCCTCGTATAGGATTAATTATACTTCTTTTTCTTGTTTGTAAACCAAAGAAATGGTTTCGTATAAACCTAGTTTCAATTTCTTTCGTTTATTATCAAACAGATGCCTTGAGCTGTATCGAGATATTTTGAGCTGCTTTTGTATAGAGGGACATAATGTATGGAACGATGCCATTGAATTCAGAGAACCTCGAGCCTTGATATTTGCCCCGTTTACTCAGATGGATTTGCAATACTGTCCCTCCACTGCGTACTCGATCAGTTCGATGATAGCTAAAACTCTAACGATGTTGTCTTGTGCGGGCGTAACCCCAGGCTCACACGGTATCATGCCTCGATGGAAAATGACATATGCCCCATGGGAGCACCGCGTCACGGTAATTCGCGCCCGGTGGGGGCGTTGTCAGGACCTTCGGGATTGGGGTATGACAGAATGGTATCAGAGCAACTCGATCCTCTGGCCTTACGTCCATTTTGCTGCTGTTCTTGGATGATAATTCCTTGTAAATTGATATCATTGCTGCGTAGAGCATTCCATATAATAAGTCCATAGATATTCTCAAAGATGTGCACAAAAGTTTTCAGGATTTGATTTATTGCTTGAGAGTTGTGATTCCGTGCTTTTTGATTGCTAGAGTTTTCGATTGAGGATGGTGAGGCATGAGGATTATCACTGTTCTGGATATCAAAAGTTTTTTCTTAAAGTTTCAAGGACAAATTTTTTTCTTGGTGGGTAAGTATGTAGTGTCCAGCTCCACATTGGCACTATTTACAAGAGAGATCAGTTTGCTGACTCGAAAAGAAAATCTTCTTGGAGAGCTCCTTGTTGAACCAAAAGATGACTGATCTAAGTGAGTGGGCAGAACTTCATTCTTTGATTCTTGCACACCTTAATAATGAATATGAGTTTTTGAAATGCTTATTTGCTTAATAAGATAATGTTCGCATTGAAAATGATAGAACGAGAACCTGCTTGCTTAACTAGAGAACTTCGATGCTTGTAATAACTGTAATTTTATTCATAATTATGTACATATATATATATATATATATATATATATATATATACACACACACACGGGATTTTGTAACTTAATTTGCAAAACTGGACATTTGTGCAAATACCATAATTGGAGGGGCTTAAATGGGTATAACCAAATCAAGGGGTAGGAAAGAGAAACCAGCAGCTCCTAAACTGTAACCTTTCCCTATGACTCATCTCTTCCCTTTACATATGTAGGCATCTCCAATCTTCTCCATTTTCGACATGAAGACATGGCAACTTCTCCTTCTCTCTTTATTTTCAATAAACCAACTCACCCCTACTTATTCACTAGCACCCCTTTTTCATCTTCATCTCCATCCTCTCCATTCTTCATTTCTTTTCTCTCTTTTCCTGTGTGCTACTGCTACCGCGACTACTATTCATGTGCTGCTGCTGCGGCCACTGCGTCGAACGCTGTCGCCCTCTACTGGACCCCCGCCGCCCGCCGTCGGACGCCGTCGCCCATGACCCGTGACCCCTTCTCCGTCTCCTCCTTCCCTCCGATGATAATTTCCAATACTTCCTTCTCCTAGGGAGGATCTTCCAAATCTAGGTATAATTCCTTCCCATTTTCTTAAAATCTATTTTTTTCAAAATAAAATCTAGGTGAGGATGTTTAAATGGGAATATGTCTAAAATAATTGGTAACAGGTGATATTTGGAAGAAATCAAAAAATTAGAAGATCGATTTCGGTTAGGGTATCAACACCAAAGGCAAGTCCTCTGTAGTGCCCCGCTCCGCGTCGGTACTATGTACTAGCAATATCGATTTGCTGACTCAAAAATGATATCTTCCTTAAGAGCTCCTTGTAGAAGCTGTAAAACCCCCTTCCTAGAAAATCGTATATATATTTTTATTTATTAATTATTAATTAAATTGTAGTAATTAGGTCCAAATAGGAGAAATAGATTTTTAATAATTTTTATGTTAGATGTTCGGGCACTTAGAGGACTTGTGGGACCATCAGGAATTTTTCGGAATTTATTCCATGTAGGAGACCCCTTGAGCAGTTGCTAGCCTAACGATGTGCAATACCCTATTCTATAAATTTTCTTATGAGTATATATATATATATATATATATGTATATACAAATATATATATATATATGTATATATATTTTATAAAGAAAGAAAGAAAAGAAAAAGAAAGTTAATAGTAATAATATAATAATAATAATAAGTAAATAAGTAATATAATAATAATGTTAACTATAACAATCTAATAACCTTATGCTTTAGCAACTTGCTTGCGGCTGTAGCATACTTGCTGTGAAACCCTCCTTAGCGATTTACTTGCAAAAGTCGACCCACAACCTTTTAAGCCTTCAGCCTATGCATTCACCGCGGACCCATCCATAACCCTCTCTCTCTTACCGATAATATATATATATATATATATATATATATATATATATATATATATATATATTAGCTCTCAAACCCTAACCTAATATTCCCAGACCTCCTCTTCCCATCTAGAGCCGTCACCGCAGCCAGAGAAGCCCCACCAAGCCATCCAACCATCCCGTCGACGCCGACCTCGCGAACTGCAGTTTCCCACTCGAGGCACCTTCGCTCCGGCGTAATTTCCCGTCGACTCGCTCGACCAAACGTTGTTCCGTTTTCATAGGTATGATCTTCCCTTAACCCTCTCCAATATTTGTTTTATAGTCAACCTCGGAAAACGTGTGCCCCTAGGTGAAAAATAGCGCCCAAGTCAGCGCGAGCAGACAGAATTCTGAAATCGCAGAAACTTGCGATGACCACCCATATTGTCGAGTTCGTATCTCCCACCACAGAGATCCGAATTCGATGATTCTTTTTGATACCTGTAGATTACATGACCTAGTTTATTTTCTGTATAATAACTTTGTGCTATTAGTCGCTGTTGACATAATTATATTCGTCACAAAACTGCGCGCACCCACTTTTTCCGATTTTCCAAAAGTTGGAAATCGGAGCGCGCCCCGCCAAACGGGACCACCCCGCCGTGTGCCAAGTGTACCGAAGGGTGCACACAGCATAATCGGACACGTGAAAATTTGTGGGAACTGATTCGGACGCGTGTGCGCGCCGGAATCAGGCCGTATCCGCGGACACATTTCGTGTCGCCACTTTTGTGGAACTCGCGAGTATTTTGTGCACGCTTGTCAGATTGTGACGAAACTTGCGCCACTGGACTCGTGGTAACGCGCTGGTCCTGTGACCCAATTTTCACGCATTTCTGAGACGGTTGACTAGATTGCCAATTGGCGGGCCCCACAGTTGACTTTTTGGACCAAATTCTGTTCGGCCAATCGGAATCAATATTTGGACATACCGTTGGGTTCGTATTGACATTTAGAGTTGTTTGACCCATAGTTTGTCCCATTTAGAGACTGTTACCCTCGGCACGCTCTTCGGTGCAAAGTGGGCCCACCTATGGAACCCGCTTTGGCCCGGAATTGACCTTTTTGCCCCTGTGTCCAAATTGGACGTAAGGACAGGCATTTCCAGCTATTTGACATCTTCTGAGACTGTTGGTGATATTTATTACAGCTTTCGGAGTAGTACCTACCGGATCCACCGATACCAGGACGACAGTTGATATTCAAACATCAGGCAAGTGTACCTTGCCAAACTCTGCAGCTTAGTTATTTATTTTCCTTGCTTTATATATAGTGATGTGCATGCTCAACCTAGGGCCGTGTGACGTACTTAGCGTCCGATTATCAGTCGGGTGCCGACACTGTAAGCAGTGTTGGGTACGGTCATCTAGAGATGGACATTCGTGACACTTTATATTCTCGTACTTGTCTCATCAAGTACCCTATGACCCAGGACACTTGACACTATTCATGAGACAGGATTTTCCCGAGATATTCGTGGTGATTCTGTATAGGATACAGGACTTGACATAGATTTTATATTCTATATACATTATGACTTGTTGCATTTAGCTATGATCGCGCTTGACATGGACATGAGACGTTATGGACATGATATGCGTGGTTACATTGGGTGGGGAGAGACACACAGGCTACAGGCTGATTATATATATAAAACATAGTAAACACATAGTAAACACATAGTTATTGCTGCTACCGGCTCCCAGACACAGAGCTTGTAGTGGTCTCAGCCTGAGTATTCGTGCTGCTCTCACTTGCATTTCACTTAGATGGTTACATATTTACCCCATTGTTTTATTTAGTTATTTATTTGCTGCACTGCTTATTTATTTATTGGCATGAGCTTTCTTGTACCTTGCTATGTCCCCTGAGGACCTGGATCCGGATTTTGTCCCCAGATTTTGCAGACGAGGTTTATCCCGAGGTTTACGGGACCGGAGCAGGAACTGATCCAGGAGCTGTACCACCATCCGAGGACGAGGTCTTAGCTGAAGATTTCTCTTGAGCATCCATGTTCATGCTCAGTTTTTATTATTTATTTCAGTCATTTACTTTCTGGTCTGTTGAACCATTGTACTAGATATTTATCGGGTTGTTCCCCGAAGTACTTTGTGAGACTTGCTGATGATTTACATTTCTTATTTATTCTGTGGATCATATTTTATATCTTGTGTGGATGAGATTAGTTGTGCCATGATTGTCGTAGACTTGTTTTACAGCTTAAGTATGCCCTGATGGATCCATTATATTGAGTTGGTCCATCGGTGCATACTGCTGGCCATTGCCACGTGTCTAGTCCCACGGTATTTTGGGACTGGGGCGTGACGGAAGCATGAGATGACTGATCAAGGTGAGTGGGCAGAACTTTATTCTCTGATTCTTGCACGCCTTAAAAATGAATCTGAGTTTTTGAATGCTTGTTTTCTTAAGAAGATAGTTTCATAAGAAGAATGATATAACCTGACTCTGCATGCTAATAAGAGAACTCACATAGCTTATCATTGAAACGAACTTGCCTGCTTAACTAGAGAACCTGAACTGCTTTTCTAAGAGTAAGAGATTGCTTGAACATGTTTCACTATCGCTTGTGTTTCGAGAGAACCATATCGTGCTTGAACTTGTTCAGAAGGCGGCTAGTCCGCACAGAGATAGATGGTCTGCTGGTTCATCTCATCTGCATCCTAGAGTTTATCTGATAGTGTTTCATGCATTCGCATCGGACGAATAATGGCTATTGGTGACGAGCTGAATATTGGTCATGGCTGCTACAACGATAGTGAAGAGCAACCATGAGTCACAGCTGCTAATAATATCAGATAAAGGAGTCATTAGTTAGCTGGATTACCGCTACCGATCCTGAGTTTCTCGGGGACCGAAAAGCATATAAATAGTTCATCATGTTGTCTTGATAGAGGATAGTTCCTAGATGGTGCATTGTCCCTAGAGTCTTTGAGTATAGCTCACGAGACACGCTGCGCACACCCTGATAGTAGAACAATCGGCTTGTCTTGCCTTCTTGCTTATATCGAATATGAACTATGTTTTTAAAGATGTTTCCAAAAGAGAAGTAATATGACTCTGTTCTTGTACTGCATGTAACAAACATAGGTAAAACTAGAAATATCACTAGTAATTTAATATTTTATAACAAGATTACTTAGTGTTGGTTTTAGTAAATGTTGCTTCTGTTCAGTTGTTTTATCTCACCAGTACTTTCTCCAAAGTGCTGACCCACCAACAGTTTGCTTGTTCGCAGGTGCTGGATCGTCCGAGAAAGCGATAGCCGTGCCTCATCCCAGGGACCCAAAAATCTAGAGTCGATGCCTTGAGACGTATCGAGATTGCTTTGAGCTGCTTTTGTATAGAGGGACATAATGTATGGAACAATGTCATTGTAATCGAGAGAAAGATAGTGCTTGAGCGAACTATAACCTCGACCAAACGCCGCTTGTAACACTTCTAATTATCAATAAAAGAGCTTATTTACATATGCCATTATGTTCTTTACTTTTCTGCAATATATGTGTCGCTGCTCTTGTCTTGAATAACTTACTTGCCCTTGTTCAAGGTTTGGCCTTGTGCAAGCGCACTTTAGGCTTGCACGATATCACGTCCGTGCGAGGACGATCGGTTCTGTAGGGACCAAGCGAGGACGAACGGCCCCCCTACGAGACCGAGGCGTGGCATAATGGTACCAGAGCGATTCGATTCTTTGCCCATTCTGTTGCTACGACTCTAAGATGTGCTCGATATTGTATTGTAATAGAGCGTTCCATACAATAAGTCTATAGATATTCTCAAAGTTGTGCAAAAAGTTTTCTGGATTTGATTTGTTGCTTGAGAGTTATGCTTTCGTGCTTGTATTTTTCTAGAGTTTTCGATGGAGGATGGCAAGGGATGAGGACTATCACTGCTCGAGATATCGAAAAGTTTCTCCTTGAAGTTTTGAGGACGAAACTTTTTGTTGGTGGGTAAGTATGTAGTGCCCCGCTCCGCGTCGGCATTATGTACTAGCGATATCGATTTGCTGACTCAAAAAAGATATCTTCCTTAAGAACTCCTTGTTGAAGCAGGATATGACTGATCAAGGTGAGTAGGCAGAACTTTATTCTCTGATTCTTGTATGCCTTAATAATGAATCTGAGTTTTTGAATGCTTGTTTGCTTAAGAAGATAGTTTCATAAGAAGAATGATAGAACCTGACTCTGCATTCTAATAAGAGAACTCGCATAGCTTATCATTGAAACGAACTTGCCTGCTTAACTAGAGAATATGAAACGCTTGTCTAAGAGTAAGAGATTGCTTGAACATGTTTCACTATCGCTTGTGTTTCGAGAGAACCATAGCGTGCTTGAACTTGTTCAGAAGGCGGCTAGTCCGTACAGAGATAGATGGTCTGCTGGTTTATCTCATCTGTATCCTAGAGTTTATCTGATAGTATTTCATGCATTCGCATCGGTCTGACAATGACTATTGTTAAAGAGATGAACCTTGGTCATGGCTGCTACAACGATAGTGAAGAGCAACCATAAGTCACAGCTGCTAATAGCATCAGATAAATGAGTCATTGGTTAGCTGGATTACCGCTACCGATCCTGAGTTTCTCGGGGACCGAAAAGCATATAGATAGTTCATCGTGTTGACTTGATAGAGGATAGTTCCTAGATGGTGCATTGTCCCTAGAGTCTTTGAATATAGCTCACGAGACACGCTGCGCACACCCTGATAGTAGAACAATCGGTTTGTCTTGCCTGCTTGCTTATATCGAATATGAACTCTGTTTTTAAAGATGTTTCCAAAAGAGAAGTAATATGACTCCGTTCTTGTGCTACATGTAACAAATATAGGTAAAACTAGAAATATTACTAGTAATTTAATATTTTATAACATGATTACTTAGTGTTGATTTTAGTGAATGTTGTTTCTGTTCAGTTATTTTATCTCACCAGTACTTTCTCCAAAGTGCTGACCCACCAACAGTTTGCTTGTTCGCAGGTGCTGGATCGTCCGAGGAAGCGATAGTCGTACCTCATCCTAGGGACCCGAAAATCTAGAGTCGATGCCTTGAGACGTATCGAGATTGCTTTGAGCTACTTTTGTATAGAGGGACATAATGTATGGAACAGTGTCATTGTAATCGAGAGAAAGATAGTGCTTGAGCAAACTGTAACCTCGGCCAAGCGCCGCTTGTAACACTTCTAATTATCAATAAAAGAGCTTATTTACATATGCCATTATGTTCTTTACTTTTCTGCAATATATGTGTCGCTGCTCTTGTCTTGAATAACTTACTTTCCCTTATTCAAAGCTTTGGCTTTGTGCAAGCGCACTTTAGGCTTGCACGGCATCACGTCCGTGCGAGGACGATCGGTTCTGTAGGGACCAAGCGAGGACGAACGGCCCTCCTACGGGACCGAGGCATGGCATAATGGTATCAGAGCGATTCGATTCTTTGCCTATTCCGTTGCTACGACTCTAAGATGTGCTCGATATTGTATTGCAATAGAGCGTTCCATACAATAAGCCCATAGATATTCTCAAAGTTGTGCAAAAAGTTTTCTGGATTTGATTTTTTGCTTGAGAGTTGTGCTTTCGTGCTTGTGTTTTTCTAGAGTTTTCGATGGAGGATGGCAAGGGATGAGGACTATCGCTGCTCGAGATATCGAAAAGTTTCTCCTTGAAGTTTTGAGGACAAAACTTTTTGTTGGTGGGTAAGTATGTAGTGCCCCGCTCCGCGTCGGCACTATGTACTAGCGATATCGATTTGCTGACTCAAAAAAGATATCTTTCTTAAGAACTCCTTGTTGAAGTAGAAGATGACTGATCAAGGTGAGTGAGCAGAACTTCATTCTCTGATTCTTGTACGCCTTAATAATGAATCTGAGTTTTTGAATGCTTGTTTGCTTAAGAAGATAGTTTCATAAGAAGAATGATAGAACATGACTCTGCATGCTAATAAGAGAACTCGCATAGCTTGTCATTGAAACGAACTTGCCTGCTTAACTAGAGAACATGAAACGCTTGTCTAAGAGTAAGAGATTGCTTGAACATGTTTCACTATCGCTTGTGTTTCGAGAGAACCATAGCGTGCTTGAACTTGTTCAGAATGCGACTAGTCCACACAGAGATAGATGGTCTGCTGGTTCATCTTATCTGTATCTTAGAGTTTATCTGATAGTGTTTTATGCATTCGCATCAGTCTGACAATGGCTATTGGTGAAGAGATGAACCTTGGTTACGACTGCTACAACGATAGTGAAGAGCAACCATGAGTCACAGCTGCTAATAGCATCAGATAAATGAGTCATTGGTTAGCTGGATTATCGCTACCGATCCTGAGTTTCTCGGGGACCGAAAAGCATATAGATAGTTCATCGTGTTGGCTTGATAGAGGATAGTTCCTAGATGGTGCATTGTCCCTAGAGTCTTTGAGTATAGCTCACGAGACACGCTGCACACACCATGATAGTAGAACAATCGGCTTGTCTTGCCTTCTTGCTTATATCGAATATGAAATCTATTTTTAAAGATATTTCCAAAAGAGAAGTAATATGACTCCGTTCTTGTGCTGCATGTAACAAACATAGGTAAAACTAGAAAGATCACTAGTAATGTAATATTTTATAACATGATTACTTAGTGTTGGTTTTAGTGAATGTTGGTTTTGTTCAGTTGTTTTATCTCACCAGTACTTTCTCCAAAGTGCTGACCCACCAACAGTTTGCTTGTTGACATGTGCTGGATCGTCCGAGGAAGCGATAGCCGTGCCTCATCCTAGGGACCCGAAAATCTAGAGTCGATGCCTTGAGACGTATCGAGATTTCTTTAAGCTACTTTTGTATAGAGAGACATAATGTATGGAACGGTGTCATTGTAATCGAGAGAAATAGAGTGCTTGAGCGAACTGTAACCTCGGTCAAGCGCCGCTTGTAACACTTCTGATTATCAATAAAAGAGCTTGTTTACATATGCCATTGTGTTCTTTACTTTTTTACAATATATGTGTCGCTGCTCTTGTCTTGAATAACTTACTTGCCCTTGTTCAAAGCTTTGGCCTTGTGCAAGCGTACTTTAGGCTTGCATGGCATCACGCCCGTGCGAGGATGATCGGTTTCGTAGGGACCAAGCGAGGACGAACGGCCCCCCTGCGGGACCGGGGCGTGACATCCTCTACCACTCTTCCAATTTCTATAAATAATTTTTTTACTATTATTATAGATGAATTTTATGTCATATTTGAAAATATTATTCTGATTTTGATTTTTATAAGAATTTGATATGGATTTTAGGGTATAAAAATGTGAATCTATAAATTTGAACACAATCATAATACATGAACACAAGATGTTGTTAAATAAGAAATTTTATGATTGTTAACATAGTTAATGTTAAGTATTATAGAAAATTATTAGGTTTGGTCATATGGATAATCTAGTTTGATACGGACACGAAAATAGTATACAAATTTGGACACATGATCTAGAAGGGCGTTGATAGATAGATGATTGAATATATATATTTTTTATCTTGATTGTCATATTCAATGTTGTGTATAAGTTGTTATGATAATGAATTTTGTGTGGATGTTACATGTTAAATTTTGTAGTAATGCATAGTAAGAAATGTTTCTAAAGTGTTAGAAAAAGTAATAAAATCATGATCATTATTTTAGTATTTGACATTACTAGTGTGTATATATATAAGCTGCAATTGGAAGATTGTATTATCGGGACCTATAGAGTTTGGTGGTGGTACAAGCATATATAGATTCTAAAGGTTTTATGTGTAGAGAAAAAAATCATAGTATCAAGTTAGAAAATAAAAAAACGTTAGTTGATTAATTTTATATATTATACTTGATATCTTAAATTAATTTTGGGTTTAAATTGATAAGTTACAAACATATTGAACTTTAAATTTGAATTAATCCTTAGAATTTACTACTAAATAAATTTGGTATGTCCTAGTTGACTCTGTAGGATTTGGAAACCTTAGACATAACATACTATTATCTAAATCCTAGATCTTTGGACCATTTCGGCTCTAATTAGTTAAAATATGGCATTGAAGTTTAATTGAGATAAAAATTCAGCATTTACAAAATGCTTACAAATTTTATTATAATTATTTGAATATTTGAAACTAGGATGTATTTATTGGTTCTTATATCTTAGGACATAATTTGTGTATAGGAGCCGAAATTGACACTTTGATGATTTTGACCTAAAAGATTTATGCATAAACGCTGACATCTCAATTTTCTTATTAGACTATATAGTTACGAAATATAGTGTTAAGTTTATTTAAGTTTTCTAGAACTGTAGAAATTTCAAAAACACGGGATATCATTTATTCATATAGCGATGTGGTTGATTAAGCACACATAAATTTTAATCAAATGGAGTTCATGCTTAATTATTGAATACTTAATACCTTGCATACGAGATGGTTGTATAAATTATACATTCTGACTTGTATTAAATTTTTGGACTTGTATAGCAAATTGGATCAATGCTAGCCGCTAAAATAGCCAATTGCTAATGGTTAAGTATTGCATAAGAAGGTTTATGTTTGTTATATATATATATATATATATATATATATATATATATATATATATATATATATACCATTCTGTCACGCCCCGACCCCCGAGAACCGAGGGGCCGCTCGGCCGCACCACCGCCTCGCTCGCCCCCGCCGGGCCGGATTGAACCGGACGCGAATCACCGTGCCTTGGCGCACCGGACGCGCATCACCGCGCCCGTCCCGCGGGTGCGAGGAAAGTAATGTGTGGCCCGTTCGATTACCAGGACGTGATACGTGCGATATATATATATATATATATATATATATATATATATATATATATATATATATATATATATATATATATATATATATATATATATATATATCTGCATGAGATACCGGTGTTGAGAGTTGCTCCGGGTCTGGGTCTTATATATAAACTGTTAAATTCCAGGAGCCTGAAATACAAAGGCGACTCTGCCAAAATTTTTAAGAATTTCGAGAGTTAACCAAATTTCAATATCCGGAGATATTACATAGAATATTATATTGACGGACTACGACAACCTGAAAATCTATTTTTAACTAGGGGACGATTAACAAGAGTCTAAGATTCGTAGGCCACGGACACGAGCCACGTAACTGAAATCAAAATAAATATTCATGATATCGTCTACTCTGTATAAGTTGAAAAAAATAATATTTCCTGGAATTTGTGTCCTGGTAATTATGATTTTTCCAAAATTGAGTTGGAATTAAAACTTGACACTTGCTTCCTGGAATTATAAATAAGATGGAAAAACTGTATTATGATATTACTTAAAAATGCATTATTGAATATTGATAATGAACATGATATACAGAGCATAAGTTAATAAGATAAAAGAATATGAATTGTTTGTAGCTTTAGGTTAGAAATCATTGGACGTGGAAGAACAACTTAAATACCACATACGAAATCCCGCAACATAATAACAATACATATCTGATCAACAGTTAAGCTCATTCGTAAGGCCTTGCGAATTGAGTGTATGAGGCTTAGCTCACTTACATGTTTAAGCCCATGAGAGGCAGGGCCGGATTATAACACCGTGCCACCCAGTCTAAGTTATCTGTTTAAAGCTCGTGAGAGGCAGAGCCGGATTCTAAGCACCGTGCCACCAAGTTACTGCCTGATCCTTGATGTACAGAATTGTTGACGAAAAACTAGTTAAAGTGGTTATTCAAAGAGTTGTTCTCCAATTTGCATCATCATATAAGAAACTTGTTTGTGTATTGTGGTAGTGACATAGGAATTTGTATTGCTTGAATTGTTAGACATTATAAGAATACTAGTTTAAAAATTATTCGAGTCGTAGGTATAATTATAAAATTTACTTTCCTACTTTCTATACATAAGTTTTTCCTTTTCGAGCCTTACTGTCTCATATCATATTTTTATTTTCTTACCGTTCTTGACCGAGGACTTGCTATCGTTCTGACGACCTAGTATTGTTCACTATAGGAAGACGAAGTTCCTTGTAAAATGCTACCTTTATATGATGTGGACGAAGTTGAGGAGTAATCTTCAAGTGGTTTTAGGGAATACAATAAACAATATTTTATAGCTGAACTATGTAAATTAAGGAGGTTTTGTTGTAAAGACTTGTACAGTTATACTTTAATATGTGTTATATAATTATAGTTTATAGTAATGAGGTATTTTAGTATGACTTGCATTCCATCCTAGAATTATACAAGCGACAATCGCTAATACGGGTACAGTAGTATTCGTATGGGACATAGCCTGGAGATGTAGTTACGTACCCGGTGTAACGCCCCGCTCCAAACGGTTACTTATAGAACACTTCGCTGCTTCTACTCGGTTGAGAATCGAGTCTCGGGGAAACCTTACCGCCAAATCAACACGGACGAAGTGCAATGAACCCTTCGAATTAATCGAGCGGCTTCTATTGAAATGAGTCCAAGAGTTTTCGTTGGTTGTTTTGCTTTTTGGTTTTGTGTTGCTTTGTGTTTTGAGTTGCTTTCGATGACTTGGTTTTCATGATTTCGCCTTCTCGCTTGCGCTTTCTTTTCGAATCGTAAGGGAAAGAGATCGAAGTATGCTAATCAAGTATTGTTGCATTTTCAGGACGCATAACCAAAGAGTGAACGTCGCTTAGGCTTCCCCATCCTCTCGTTCGATTCATTCGGTGAGTGGCTTAGGCCCTTCGATGAATCCTTTAAGTCTGCATGCCTAATAAAGAATCTCTAGTTCACATAAATATGCTGCCTCACTAAAAAGATAAGCTAAAAGAGAAAAAAAGTATTGCATGCTTCAAGTATAGAACTGCTAACTTACTAGTTGCTTATGGAATGCTTATTGTCCCTTGTATGCTATGCCTTGAGTAATGTGGCTGGAAAACTCTGGACTTGATCTAGAAAAGAGAAAAGAGAAAAGAGAAAAGAGAAAAGAAGAGATAGACTTGTGTGTGCATTGTTCATCAGTTGCATGATAGCATATTTTCTGATAGGGCTTGCATTCATGCATTTGGTCAGGACAACTTGTGCACAAGGATTATCTCTCGAGCGGTCCCTGGGGCACTGGGGATCGTTCGGCCGGAAGAGATCTAGATACCTAAGGCTTGTACGTCCTTGGGTAGACCGAGACAAGTCTATTAGTGAGATGGGCTTGTACGTCCCAACTGCTAATCCCGATGAGGGGACCATCATATAGTTAGGGCGCATGCTAGGTTTACCTTCTTGCATACCTAACACTTGATGCCTTATTGATTCATAAGTTATTCATATGCAAATTGTGGCTAACTTGTGTGTCTGCTGCAGGGATAACCGCTCGGCCGTGGGTAAGAATTATCAATATGCATATGCTATATCGTCTATGTTTCCTTACATGAATTGCTAAAAAGAAACTAGACAACGAGAAAGATCACCTAATAATGCTAGCTTCATATGCTTACTTAGTGTGGATTTCTAAGGTGAGTTTGGCCACGGTCGCTCACCAGTACATGTGGTAGTACTGACCCACGTTTGTGGGCAAATATCCAGGTACTGGAAGGGAGAGCTTGGCTAGCATCTTGAATCTGAATCAGCGTGTGCGCACCCTTCCATAGGACTGTGTTCGTGCTGCTTCTCTGTCGCTTACCTCTTCAGTGGGCTACTTCCTCTTCTGCTAGATGTTTTGCTATTTTGGTCCTACTACAAGGGCATAATATAATGGGCGTTGTGGCTAGTTTTGGGAATGTAAAAAGAGTTGTAAGCCTTCTAAGGCATATTTTGTAACTCAGCCAAGCAGCATTTTGTAATCCAAATCTTCAAGTATTCAATAAAAAGAAAGTATTTTGTGTGCTATCAAATGTGTTCTACTTTGGTTCTCTGCGTTTTACTCTGTGCCTATAAATGTATATTTTGTCTAACTTGTCTTGTGCAGGTACGTTGCCTGGTGCAAGCGCAACTTAGGCTTGCACGACATCGCGCCCAAGCGAGGACGAACGGTTCCGTAGGGACCAAGCGAGGACGAATGGTTCCGTAGGGACCAAGCGAGGACGATCGGCCCTACGGGATCGGCCCCTACGGGATCGGGGCACGACAGGTGGTATCAGAGCATGGCTTTACGTCCTTGGCCTCTTCAAACATCGTCTTCAAAAATGATATAAGTTTTCAAGCGATTTCAAAAGTCCCGAATTTCGAAAATAGATTTCAAATCTATAAGAAGTAAATCGAGAGTATGGAAGGTCCCTAAGAGTGTGAAAAACCCAACGTCCCATGCAATAAGTCCATAATACGTTATGAAGACTAATGCAAGCTACTTTCTTTTGCAGCAAAGATGACAAAAACAGGTGCTAGTAACCCTGAGACATCGCGCGCAGCTAGCGTGAGCGATGATCAATTAGATAGACTGATTGCAATGTTACAGAATCAAAATGATCGTCATGCTGCGCAACAAGAACGATTCGAGGCTCAACAGCAACGAGCAGATGCTAGAGCCTCGGCACAACAAAAGCAGCTTGACTCCCTGACTCAAATTGTAACAACACTAGCAGCGCACAGTGGTGCATCGGGCACCGCCGCAACACCTGTGACTGCCCCGACCATGCCTCAAGGCGCGGGATTAGCAGAAACAAATGAGCCTCCTCGCGCGGCCGGAAAGTCTACCTTTAAAGGCGCGGAGTTCCTGAAGTTGAACCCTCCGGAGTTTGAAGGCAGGACCACGCCGGATAAGGTGATGGACTGGATCGCGAAGATGGAGAGCTTGTTTAGCTTTGCTTCAATACCGGCGAACAAGAGGGTGGCGTGTGCAGATATGCAGTTGCGGTTACGTGCACACGATTGGTGGGAAGTCAAGAAGACAGATCTAGCCACCAAGCATCAGGATGGTAGGATCACATGGGGAATGTTCAAGGAAGCATTCCTCGCACATTACCTCCCACCAGCTGTCAGGCAGAGAAAAGAAGACGAGTTTACCGAACTGAAGCAAGGGAGCATGTCCGTCGAAGATTATGAGTCGGAATTCTCCAAACTTGCTAAGTTCGCTAGCTCGATGATTCCCGATGAGGGAGCCCGCACACATCGGTTCATAAAAGGCTTAAACGATAATCTAAGGAAAGATGTTATGAACCGGGAGTGCAAAACATACATTCAAGCATTCGAGGCAGCGGTGCAGAACGAGCAGTTTACGCCGCAAGGTGCTGCAGAAAAGGCAACCGCTCCTCGAAACCCTCCTGCTAAAAGATACCATGATGGAGAAAAGAAAACAGCGGGCGAGCGGCGCCCAGGTCCTATATGCATTTACTGTCGCAAACCAGGCCATACCGTAGATGTTTGTCGGGCTGCTAATAAGGAGTGTTATAACTGTGGGGAAAAGGGGCATCAGGCAGTGAACTGCCAAAACCAGACGGTTCCACCGCCATACCAGAGTGGAAACAATAAGACTGCTCGGGTTGAGACTCAGACCCCTCCGGGTCCTGCTTTGGAACCAACTGATCAGACAAGAAGGCCTAGAGTGTATCAGTTGAATATTGAGCGTGATGAGAGCGGACACGATGTTGGTGAGTCTTATTCCTTTGAACTCTTGATGCTTGATCTTTGCCTCTTTGATCTCTTAAGTTTCGTGGACGAAACTTCTTCTCAGTGGGGTAGTATGTAACGCCCCGCTCCAAACGGTTACTTATGGAACACTTCGCTGCTTCGACTAGGTTGAGAATCGAGTCTCGGGGAAACCTTACCGCCAAATCAACACGGACGAAGTGCAATGAACCCTTCGAATTAATCGAGCGGCTTCTATTGAAATGAGTCCAAGAGTTTTCGTTGGTTGTTTTGCTTTTTGGTTTTGTGTTGCTTTGTGTTTTGAGTTGCTTTCGATGACTTGGTTTTCATGATTTCGCCTTCTCGCTTGCGCTTTCTTTTCGAATCGTAAGGGAAAGAGATCAAAGTATGCTAATCAAGTATTGTTGCATTTTCAGGACGCATAACCAAAGAGTGAATGTCGCTTAGGCTTCCCCATCCTCTCGTTCGATTCATTCGGTGAGTGGCTTAGGCCCTTCGATGAATCCTTTAAGTCTGCATGCCTAATAAAGAATCTCTAGTTCACATAAATATGCTGCCTCACTAAAAAGATAAGCTAAAAGAGAAAGAAAGTATTGCATGCTTCAAGTATAGAACTGCTAACTTACTAGTTGCTTATGGAATGCTTATTGTCCCTTGTATGCTATGCCTTGAGTAATGTGGCTGGAAAACTCTGGACTTGATCTAGAAAAGAGAAAAGAGAAAAGAGAAAAGAGAAAAGAAGAGATAGACTTGTGTGTGCATTGTTCATCAGTTGCATGATAGCATATTTTCTGATAGGGCTTGCATTCATGCATTTGGTCAGGACAACTTGTGCACAAGGATTATCTCTCGAGCGGTCCCTGGGGCACTGGGGATCGTTCGGCCGGAAGAGATCTAGATACCTAAGGCTTGTACGTCCTTGGGTAGACCGAGACAAGTCTATTAGTGAGATGGGCTTGTACGTCCCAACTGCTAATCCCGATGAGGGGACCATCATATAGTTAGGGCGCATGCTAGGTTTACCTTCTTGCATACCTAACACTTGATGCCTTATTGATTCATAAGTTATTCATATGCAAATTGTGGCTAACTTGTGTGTCTGCTGCAGGGATAACCGCTCGGCCGTGGGTAAGAATTATCAATATGCATATGCTATATCGTCTATGTTTCCTTACATGAATTGCTAAAAAGAAACTAGACAACGAGAAAGATCACCTAATAATGCTAGCTTCATATGCTTACTTAGTGTGGATTTCTAAGGTGAGTTTGGCCACGGTCGCTCACCAGTACATGTGGTAGTACTGACCCACGTTTGTGGGCAAATATCCAGGTACTGGAAGCGAGAGCTTGGCTAGCATCTTGAATCTGAATCAGCGTGTGCGCACCCTTCCATAGGACTGTGTTCGTGCTGCTTCTCTGTCGCTTACCTCTTCAGTGGGCTACTTCCTCTTCTGCTAGATGTTTTGCTATTTTGGTCCTACTACAAGGGCATAATATAATGGGCGTTGTGGCTAGTTTTGGGAATGTAAAAAGAGTTGTAAGCCTTCTAAGGCATATTTTGTGACTCAGCCAAGCAGCATTTTGTAATCCAAATCTTCAAGTATTCAATAAAAAGAAAGTATTTTGTGTGCTATCAAATGTGTTCTACTTTGGTTCTCTGCGTTTTACTCTGTGCCTATAAATGTATATTTTGTCTAACTTGTCTTGTGCAGGTACGTTGCCTGGTGCAAGCGCAACTTAGGCTTGCACGACATCGCGCCCAAGCGAGGACGAACGGTTCCGTAGGGACCAAGCGAGGACGAATGGTTCCGTAGGGACCAAGCGAGGACGATCGGCCCTACGGGATCGGCCCCTACGGGATCGGGGCACGACAGGTGGTATCAGAGCATGGCTTTACGTCCTTGGCCTCTTCAAACATCGTCTTCAAAAATGATATAAGTTTTCAAGCGATTTCAAAAGTCCCGAATTTCGAAAATAGATTTCAAATCTATAAGAAGTAAATCGAGAGTATGGAAGGTCCCTAAGAGTGTGAAAAACCCAACGTCCCATGCAATAAGTCCATAATACGTTATGAAGACTAATGCAAGCTACTTTCTTTTGCAGCAAAGATGACAAAAACAGGTGCTAGTAACCCTGAGACATCGCGCGCAGCTAGCGTGAGCGATGATCAATTAGATAGACTGATTGCAATGTTACAGAATCAAAATGATCGTCATGCTGCGCAACAAGAACGATTCGAGGCTCAACAGCAACGAGCAGATGCTAGAGCCTCGGCACAACAAAAGCAGCTTGACTCCCTGACTCAAATTGTAACAACACTAGCAGCGCACAGTGGTGCATCGGGCACCGCCGCAACACCTGTGACTGCCCCGACCATGCCTCAAGGCGCGGGATTAGCAGAAACAAATGAGCCTCCTCGCGCGGCCGGAAAGTCTACCTTTAAAGGCGCGGAGTTCCTGAAGTTGAACCCTCCGGAGTTTGAAGGCAGGACCACGCCGGATAAGGTGATGGACTGGATCGCGAAGATGGAGAGCTTGTTTAGCTTTGCTTCAATACCGGCGAACAAGAGGGTGGCGTGTGCAGATATGCAGTTGCGGTTACGTGCACACGATTGGTGGGAAGTCAAGAAGACAGATCTAGCCACCAAGCATCAGGATGGTAGGATCACATGGGGAATGTTCAAGGAAGCATTCCTCGCACATTACCTCCCACCAGCTGTCAGGCAGAGAAAAGAAGACGAGTTTACCGAACTGAAGCAAGGGAGCATGTCCGTCGAAGATTATGAGTCGGAATTCTCCAAACTTGCTAAGTTCGCTAGCTCGATGATTCCCGATGAGGGAGCCCGCACACATCGGTTCATAAAAGGCTTAAACGATAATCTAAGGAAAGATGTTATGAACCGGGAGTGCAAAACATACATTCAAGCATTCGAGGCAGCGGTGCAGAACGAGCAGTTTACGCCGCAAGGTGCTGCAGAAAAGGCAACCGCTCCTCGAAACCCTCCTGCTAAAAGATACCATGATGGAGAAAAGAAAACAGCGGGCGAGCGGCGCCCAGGTCCTATATGCATTTACTGTCGCAAACCAGGCCATACCGTAGATGTTTGTCGGGCTGCTAATAAGGAGTGTTATAACTGTGGGGAAAAGGGGCATCAGGCAGTGAACTGCCAAAACCAGACGGTTCCACCGCCATACCAGAGTGGAAACAATAAGACTGCTCGGGTTGAGACTCAGACCCCTCCGGGTCCTGCTTTGGAACCAACTGATCAGACAAGAAGGCCTAGAGTGTATCAGTTGAATATTGAGCGTGATGAGAGCGGACACGATGTTGGTGAGTCTTATTCCTTTGAACTCTTGATGCTTGATCTTTGCCTCTTTGATCTCTTAAGTTTCGTGGACGAAACTTCTTCTCAGTGGGGTAGTATGTAACGCCCCGCTCCAAACGGTTACTTATGGAACACTTCGCTGCTTCGACTAGGTTGAGAATCGAGTCTCGGGGAAACCTTACCGCCAAATCAACACGGACGAAGTGCAATGAACCCTTCGAATTAATCGAGCGGCTTCTATTGAAATGAGTCCAAGAGTTTTCGTTGGTTGTTTTGCTTTTTGGTTTTGTGTTGCTTTGTGTTTTGAGTTGCTTTCGATGACTTGGTTTTCATGATTTCGCCTTCTCGCTTGCGCTTTCTTTTCGAATCGTAAGGGAAAGAGATCAAAGTATGCTAATCAAGTATTGTTGCATTTTCAGGACGCATAACCAAAGAGTGAATGTCGCTTAGGCTTCCCCATCCTCTCGTTCGATTCATTCGGTGAGTGGCTTAGGCCCTTCGATGAATCCTTTAAGTCTGCATGCCTAATAAAGAATCTCTAGTTCACATAAATATGCTGCCTCACTAAAAAGATAAGCTAAAAGAGAAAGAAAGTATTGCATGCTTCAAGTATAGAACTGCTAACTTACTAGTTGCTTATGGAATGCTTATTGTCCCTTGTATGCTATGCCTTGAGTAATGTGGCTGGAAAACTCTGGACTTGATCTAGAAAAGAGAAAAGAGAAAAGAGAAAAGAGAAAAGAAGAGATAGACTTGTGTGTGCATTGTTCATCAGTTGCATGATAGCATATTTTCTGATAGGGCTTGCATTCATGCATTTGGTCAGGACAACTTGTGCACAAGGATTATCTCTCGAGCGGTCCCTGGGGCACTGGGGATCGTTCGGCCGGAAGAGATCTAGATACCTAAGGCTTGTACGTCCTTGGGTAGACCGAGACAAGTCTATTAGTGAGATGGGCTTGTACGTCCCAACTGCTAATCCCGATGAGGGGACCATCATATAGTTAGGGCGCATGCTAGGTTTACCTTCTTGCATACCTAACACTTGATGCCTTATTGATTCATAAGTTATTCATATGCAAATTGTGGCTAACTTGTGTGTCTGCTGCAGGGATAACCGCTCGGCCGTGGGTAAGAATTATCAATATGCATATGCTATATCGTCTATGTTTCCTTACATGAATTGCTAAAAAGAAACTAGACAACGAGAAAGATCACCTAATAATGCTAGCTTCATATGCTTACTTAGTGTGGATTTCTAAGGTGAGTTTGGCCACGGTCGCTCACCAGTACATGTGGTAGTACTGACCCACGTTTGTGGGCAAATATCCAGGTACTGGAAGCGAGAGCTTGGCTAGCATCTTGAATCTGAATCAGCGTGTGCGCACCCTTCCATAGGACTGTGTTCGTGCTGCTTCTCTGTCGCTTACCTCTTCAGTGGGCTACTTCCTCTTCTGCTAGATGTTTTGCTATTTTGGTCCTACTACAAGGGCATAATATAATGGGCGTTGTGGCTAGTTTTGGGAATGTAAAAAGAGTTGTAAGCCTTCTAAGGCATATTTTGTGACTCAGCCAAGCAGCATTTTGTAATCCAAATCTTCAAGTATTCAATAAAAAGAAAGTATTTTGTGTGCTATCAAATGTGTTCTACTTTGGTTCTCTGCGTTTTACTCTGTGCCTATAAATGTATATTTTGTCTAACTTGTCTTGTGCAGGTACGTTGCCTGGTGCAAGCGCAACTTAGGCTTGCACGACATCGCGCCCAAGCGAGGACGAACGGTTCCGTAGGGACCAAGCGAGGACGAATGGTTCCGTAGGGACCAAGCGAGGACGATCGGCCCTACGGGATCGGCCCCTACGGGATCGGGGCACGACAGGTGGTATCAGAGCATGGCTTTACGTCCTTGGCCTCTTCAAACATCGTCTTCAAAAATGATATAAGTTTTCAAGCGATTTCAAAAGTCCCGAATTTCGAAAATAGATTTCAAATCTATAAGAAGTAAATCGAGAGTATGGAAGGTCCCTAAGAGTGTGAAAAACCCAACGTCCCATGCAATAAGTCCATAATACGTTATGAAGACTAATGCAAGCTACTTTCTTTTGCAGCAAAGATGACAAAAACAGGTGCTAGTAACCCTGAGACATCGCGCGCAGCTAGCGTGAGCGATGATCAATTAGATAGACTGATTGCAATGTTACAGAATCAAAATGATCGTCATGCTGCGCAACAAGAACGATTCGAGGCTCAACAGCAACGAGCAGATGCTAGAGCCTCGGCACAACAAAAGCAGCTTGACTCCCTGACTCAAATTGTAACAACACTAGCAGCGCACAGTGGTGCATCGGGCACCGCCGCAACACCTGTGACTGCCCCGACCATGCCTCAAGGCGCGGGATTAGCAGAAACAAATGAGCCTCCTCGCGCGGCCGGAAAGTCTACCTTTAAAGGCGCGGAGTTCCTGAAGTTGAACCCTCCGGAGTTTGAAGGCAGGACCACGCCGGATAAGGTGATGGACTGGATCGCGAAGATGGAGAGCTTGTTTAGCTTTGCTTCAATACCGGCGAACAAGAGGGTGGCGTGTGCAGATATGCAGTTGCGGTTACGTGCACACGATTGGTGGGAAGTCAAGAAGACAGATCTAGCCACCAAGCATCAGGATGGTAGGATCACATGGGGAATGTTCAAGGAAGCATTCCTCGCACATTACCTCCCACCAGCTGTCAGGCAGAGAAAAGAAGACGAGTTTACCGAACTGAAGCAAGGGAGCATGTCCGTCGAAGATTATGAGTCGGAATTCTCCAAACTTGCTAAGTTCGCTAGCTCGATGATTCCCGATGAGGGAGCCCGCACACATCGGTTCATAAAAGGCTTAAACGATAATCTAAGGAAAGATGTTATGAACCGGGAGTGCAAAACATACATTCAAGCATTCGAGGCAGCGGTGCAGAACGAGCAGTTTACGCCGCAAGGTGCTGCAGAAAAGGCAACCGCTCCTCGAAACCCTCCTGCTAAAAGATACCATGATGGAGAAAAGAAAACAGCGGGCGAGCGGCGCCCAGGTCCTATATGCATTTACTGTCGCAAACCAGGCCATACCGTAGATGTTTGTCGGGCTGCTAATAAGGAGTGTTATAACTGTGGGGAAAAGGGGCATCAGGCAGTGAACTGCCAAAACCAGACGGTTCCACCGCCATACCAGAGTGGAAACAATAAGACTGCTCGGGTTGAGACTCAGACCCCTCCGGGTCCTGCTTTGGAACCAACTGATCAGACAAGAAGGCCTAGAGTGTATCAGTTGAATATTGAGCGTGATGAGAGCGGACACGATGTTGGTGAGTCTTATTCCTTTGAACTCTTGATGCTTGATCTTTGCCTCTTTGATCTCTTAAGTTTCGTGGACGAAACTTCTTCTCAGTGGGGTAGTATGTAACGCCCCGCTCCAAACGGTTACTTATGGAACACTTCGCTGCTTCGACTAGGTTGAGAATCGAGTCTCGGGGAAACCTTACCGCCAAATCAACACGGACGAAGTGCAATGAACCCTTCGAATTAATCGAGCGGCTTCTATTGAAATGAGTCCAAGAGTTTTCGTTGGTTGTTTTGCTTTTTGGTTTTGTGTTGCTTTGTGTTTTGAGTTGCTTTCGATGACTTGGTTTTCATGATTTCGCCTTCTCGCTTGCGCTTTCTTTTCGAATCGTAAGGGAAAGAGATCAAAGTATGCTAATCAAGTATTGTTGCATTTTCAGGACGCATAACCAAAGAGTGAATGTCGCTTAGGCTTCCCCATCCTCTCGTTCGATTCATTCGGTGAGTGGCTTAGGCCCTTCGATGAATCCTTTAAGTCTGCATGCCTAATAAAGAATCTCTAGTTCACATAAATATGCTGCCTCACTAAAAAGATAAGCTAAAAGAGAAAGAAAGTATTGCATGCTTCAAGTATAGAACTGCTAACTTACTAGTTGCTTATGGAATGCTTATTGTCCCTTGTATGCTATGCCTTGAGTAATGTGGCTGGAAAACTCTGGACTTGATCTAGAAAAGAGAAAAGAGAAAAGAGAAAAGAGAAAAGAAGAGATAGACTTGTGTGTGCATTGTTCATCAGTTGCATGATAGCATATTTTCTGATAGGGCTTGCATTCATGCATTTGGTCAGGACAACTTGTGCACAAGGATTATCTCTCGAGCGGTCCCTGGGGCACTGGGGATCGTTCGGCCGGAAGAGATCTAGATACCTAAGGCTTGTACGTCCTTGGGTAGACCGAGACAAGTCTATTAGTGAGATGGGCTTGTACGTCCCAACTGCTAATCCCGATGAGGGGACCATCATATAGTTAGGGCGCATGCTAGGTTTACCTTCTTGCATACCTAACACTTGATGCCTTATTGATTCATAAGTTATTCATATGCAAATTGTGGCTAACTTGTGTGTCTGCTGCAGGGATAACCGCTCGGCCGTGGGTAAGAATTATCAATATGCATATGCTATATCGTCTATGTTTCCTTACATGAATTGCTAAAAAGAAACTAGACAACGAGAAAGATCACCTAATAATGCTAGCTTCATATGCTTACTTAGTGTGAATTTCTAAGGTGAGTTTGGCCACGGTCGCTCACCAGTACATGTGGTAGTACTGACCCACGTTTGTGGGCAAATATCCAGGTACTGGAAGCGAGAGCTTGGCTAGCATCTTGAATCTGAATCAGCGTGTGCGCACCCTTCCATAGGACTGTGTTCGTGCTGCTTCTCCGTCGCTTACCTCTTCAGTGGGCTACTTCCTCTTCTGCTAGATGTTTTGCTATTTTGGTCCTACTACAAGGGCATAATGTAATGGGCGTTGTGGCTAGTTTTGGGAATGTAAAAAGAGTTGTAAGCCTTCTAAGGCATATTTTGTAACTCAGCCAAGCAGCATTTTGTAATCCAAATCTTCAAGTATTCAATAAAAAGAAAGTATTTTGTGTGCTATCAAATGTGTTCTACTTTGGTTCTCTGCGTTTTACTCTGTGCCTATAAATGTATATTTTGTCTAACTTGTCTTGTGCAGGTACGTTGTCTGGTGCAAGCGCAACTTAGGCTTGCACGGCATCGTGCCCAAGCGAGGACGAACGGTTCCATAGGGACCAAGCGAGGACGAATGGTTCCGTAGGGACCAAGCGAGGACGATCGGCCCTACGGGATCGGCCCCTACGGGATCGGGACGCGACACCCGGCTCACTGTATCCTGGGAAGCGGGGCATGACAATGCTTGTCTAAAGAGATAGAACCATTACTATGCTAAGTTAAAGAATTGAATATTGCATGTTTAGTTACACGGACACCGCTATCGAACGAACCACTGTCATGCTAATAAACAAGAGTAAAAGAATGTTCTTATGTTTCCATCGTATGCTAAAATAAGAGTAGAACTTCATGCTTAGCTAAAAGTGATAGAAAAATCGTGCCATGTTTTGCTTGTCATTGATGCTTGAAAGATATAACTGTTTGAATAACTTGTATTGTATGCTATTGAACCTATCAATTGATTGAAAGAAAGAAGATTGAACCTCTCGAAACGATTGAATCTATCGAATTGATTGAACATATCGAACATATCAAATTGATTGAGAGAAGAGAATTGAGAGCTCTGGCTCTATCGCTTGATATCATGTTTGCTTGTTCACGGACATGTGCATCATATAGTCTTTATCTGATAGAATCGCATTCATCGCATCGGTCTTTGGACAACTTGTGCACAAGGTATTGTCTTTCGAGCATTTCCTGGGGCACTGAAAATCGTTCGGCCTGGAGGAGATAATTGAAGCACCCTGAGGCTTGTAGTCCTCGCGATTAGGGGGGTGTTATGTCTAATAGTTAGTCTGGGCTTGTAGTTCCAGCTGCTATTCATGGGTTTCCCGTGGACCGTCATATAGTTAGGGCTCATGCTAGGCTAGCATTCTTGCATACCTAACTGTTTGATGGAGAGACGGACAGGGAAGGAGAACCTAGTTTATATATGCATATGTTGCTAACTTGTATGTCTGCTGCAGGGATAACCGTTCGGCAAGGGGTAAGAATCACTATATAAGTGATATATTGTTTTGCATATTGTCTTGCATCGCACTTAGACTTGCATGCCTGCTTATATATGATGATCGCCTTGAATAGTATAAAAAGGATAGTCCACTAGATGCATGCTAGAGTCTTTAAAGATATGGATATGACTTACGAGACACACTGCGCACCAGAGATAGTAATTGAACTTGCTTATCGTACATGAACTGCTAGCCTTGCCTGCTTGTTTGTATATCGAACATGAACTCTGTTTTTCAAAGATATTTCCAAAAGAAGTATGACTCCGTTCCTGTACTACATGTAACGAACCTAGGTAAAACTAGAAAGATCACTAGTAATGTATTATTTTATAACATAATTATTTAGTATTGGACTTAGTGAATGTTGCTTCTGTTCGTTGATTTTATACTCACCAGTACTTTCTCCAAAGTGCTGACCCACTAACAGTTTGCTTGTTCGCAGGTGCTGGATCGTCCGAGGAAGCGATAGTCGTGCCTCATCCGCAGGACCCAAAAATCTGGTGTTGATGCCTTGAGCCGTATCGAGATGTTTTGAGCTGCTTTTGTATAGAGGGACATAATGTATGGAACGATGCCATTGGATTTAAAGAACCTTGTGCCTTGATCTTTGTCCCATTTACTTAGATGGATTTGCAGCACTGTCCCTCCGCTGCGTACTCGATCGGTTCGATGATAGCCAAATCTCTAACGATGTTGCCTTGTGCGGGCGCAACCCCAAGCTCGCACGGCATCACGCCTCGCTGGCAAATGACATACGCCCCGCGGGAGTACCGCGGCGAGGTGATTCGCGCCCGGCGGGGACGTCGTCGGGATCTTCGGGATCGGGGAGTGACAGCCTGTGCCCATCCGGCCTGTGCTCATGCGGCCAGGGCCTTGCGGCCTGGTCGACATGAGACAAGGTGCTATGTGGAGAGTCTGACGTGGAGGGGACATGGCCTGCTTTCGTCGTTTGGCGGCTCTGTCTGTCTCGTACAGTACAAACTGTCAAGCGGCGCGAGCGGTTGCTTTCGGCATTTGGCGGTGCTGTCTGCCTCGTGCAGTGCAACGTGACTTGCGGCACCGACTGCTCTGACACCCGGATTTGGGGGATCTGGTCGGTTAGCGGCGCTGGAGTTTCCTCAGGCCGCATAGGTGTTATTTTTCTCTATATATAGAGGACCTCCTCTTTCTTTAGAGAGAGTGAGAGAATACAGATGAAAAAGCGAGTATACCAGACCATATGCGGCCCAGAGTATTCCATGGTGCTTTCCGAGTTTTTTTCGAAGGTGACTTTGAGCGTTCCAGAAGTTCTTTTTTAAACTTGCTGGTTCCTAGGGACAGATCGTCTGTACGGCGAATCTTGCTTTGAGCGATAGTGGTTTTGACCACCCCAGTAAGGAGCTTCTCTTCAGTCTTTCCTTTGCTTCATTCTTACTCATTGTAGCGTCTGCGAATGTAAAGAGAAGAACATTTTACTTGTTGCTTGTTGTAATCTTCATTTTCTTCAGAGCCAGTTTTTAACATGTTCTTGGTTCGTGCTTCGTTAGAATCGAGAAATATTATATGAGGAATTCTTGTGTGAATCTCTGATCTCAACGACAACTTGGATTCCAGTAGAGAGCGGATCTTCGGATCTCGCTAGCAGCTCTACTATGACCCGCGTTCTACCATCACTGATCCATCTCGGGACTAACATATTACTCATGACACTACAAAACCTCAAAGAACCCTCAATGTATTAAACTAAGTTAATCAAGCAAGAGCTTGTATCCGAGTAGTACAACCAGCACACTTAATCCATGACAGGCTAAGAGCATCTCCAATCCTATTGAAGACATTCAAGTAGACACTGCTGGGCTCTTCGCTTGCACACGCTCGAGCATCGTTTCATATGGTATCATTGCTTCCTTGGTAACTTCATAGTCTGCGAAGTCATTCACTGCCGAAGATAGGAATGGGGTTTTCTCCAGCTATTCCAAACCAAAGACAGTTCCGAGCACTTTGAAACCAGTCGAGCATGAGCCCAATATTATGTCAAGGAGGCCTGGCTCCTCGCCATTGATGAAGGGGCCCTTGCTTGAGAAATCTTCAGATATCCCATCATCTAATGTGAGCAAGTCCTCGATGGATTCTTTCTTCGCTTCCTCTTGAGCCTCTCCTTGTTCGCTTTGGGAAATAGCATAGCTACTTGGCAGCAACTGCAACAAATCCAGTCCAATATAAATTTGTATTTCTATTACGGTTCATATAATGGACTCAATTAATCATGCAAAATGTGATTACAAATCTGTACAGTTGATTCCTGTTTGCTTTTCTGATTTGGAGTTGGCATTTACACAAGTCTTGTATTTGGTATAATTTACGTGTATTATGTGTAGGTACTGCAGCAAAATAGACAGCAATACAACTTATGTACACTCAGGATGTGTTGGGTTGGAAAATGTACAAGTTCATGATACTATTTTTCATTTCCAAAAAAGATGAGCTCGTATCGTCAAAAACTGAATCAAATCAGGTTCATGATACCCATGGACGGACTTACATGAGAGCGAGTGGGAGCAGTTGTCCCCACTGAATTTTTACTTTATAATTAAGTATTTTTGTTTTTCTTCATCAATTTTATGTGTTGTCCCATCCGAAATTTATAATTTTTTATTTCTATAAATATATATTTATATCAGATTTTATTTTATTTTTCTCATAATTTTTATTTTTAATCAAATTTGGGTGTAGCGAATTTTATTTAACAAAAAATTGGACTTTCTTTACATTTAAGGTTGACCTCTCCTCTCTTTTATTTTTCTACGCCCGCCCCTTGATACTCCCATTATATATATGTATCAAGGAGAGAAATGAAAGGAAAACATCAGCATTTACGGAACTTGAACTCCAATATGGATAAGACCAGTTGTAAATTCATGTGAAAAAAAATTTAATTCTACGAAATTATTTTACTACGAAAAAATTCTAATAAAAATTAAAATTTTCTTATGGAAATTTTTATTTTGGTGTTTGATTGTCACAATGTTTCATGAAAAATAATTATTTTACATAGAAAATAATATTTTTCTATGTATTGGACCAGTTTTATTTTCCACTATTTTAAAAAAAAATGATATATTTTTGAAAAATAATTTCATAGATAATATAAGATATCACACAAAATTTGGTGAAAATTTTGTGTTTGGGAAATATTTTTCTTAGAAAACAAAATGTCCAACGCAGCCGTAGTTTTGATATATATGCAGTTCAGTACGCTACTACATTTTGGTAGATGAAATCAGGCCAAAACAGGGTTTTAGCTTTCTTATAAACGTCCTTGGGAAGAAGTTCAGGTTCCTTCAAAGTTTCCTCCACAGACTGCAAGATGACCAGTGACTCGGCTATCGGCTTCCCGTCCACTACAAGAACCGGTACTTTCTTGTGGACCGGGTTCAGACGGATTAGCGACTCGCTCTTGTCGGGCCAGGTCCTCTTCGATGTACTCGTTACTCCACGCCCTTGAGCTTGAGGGCAGAGTGCACCATGGCACATAATGGGCTAGCCCAATTCCCACAGCTTCACTTCCTTAGCTTTTCCCATTTTGTTTTGTTAGTTGGCATACTGAATGGCTTGCTTCCTCCCAGTAATATAGTGGAACTTTCATGTTAAGCTTGGGAAGCAAGGCAAAACATGGCCAAATATTGTACTTGGAATTGTTTGGAGAAATTTATTTAGCATGGAATTGGCTTGATGGGACCATATCAAAAATTGCAAAAAGTCATCAACTACGCAATCAATTTTGTCAGTACCAACTTCCGGGGCAATAGTCAAATAACCAACAATAATTTTTTTTTTTTTTTCTGACGTGCTTTCTGATCACGAGGCATGGCATTGCATTCTTATCAATTTTAAAGAACTAAGAACACGAGATTGGAATACTAAGGAACTGTTTGGTTTGGTAAAGTGAAGCTGACCGCCACACATAATCGACCTCCATCCTCGTGGAACAGCCCCTTATTTTAGATTCATCTCATTTCGAACATCTCAATTAGGTTAGCTTTTAGGATTAAGATTATGGTTAAATATTAAAAAAAGAAGGAATAGAATTTTTAATGACAAAAATATGTATATAATGTCTAATATAAAGTTGGATGACAATCTATCCAAAGACATTAAATTTAGCCTACTCCGTTGAAGGTTTGTTTGTGGTGATCCATCAAGTAATTTAGCTTTGTTCTCAAAGGAAAAAAGAAGACTGCAGTCTGCAAATGAACGAACAGACAAACAACAAACAGACAGACATAAAAGTTTCAACATTTTAAAAAAAATTTACTATTTTTGTCAAGAATGGGATTCGAACCCATGCCCTTTCGGACCAGTACCTGAAACTGGCGCCTTAGACCAACTCGGCCATCTTGACATTGATGTTGGAAAAGATGATATTATTATGTTGTTGATCATTATTTTATGACATGACTTTGCCCTTAGACAACCCTCTACATAGGGCAACCCTCCAGACCATTTTGTTTTATTATGACCGGTTCAACCAAAATCCATCTTAAACCTTTATCTTTCCGATAGGGATAAAGGGAAATTAAAATTAACTCCGGCTAAGACAATACAACTCTCCAGATCGGCCTGATTGTAAATGAAGCTTTTATCTATTTGTATTCCAGTACTGGAAATCTTCACCTGCAGATAAGGTATTCGAGGAGTGTAGTTTGAGGAGGGTTGGTCGGCTATGATATCTGGTCTTGCGCAGAACTTTAGTTTTAGACAATCAGCTGAGCTTTTCAGGAGGATGCTTTATGAAGGTTTAGAGCCAGATGAGAAATTTTGTTCTAGTCTTCTGAGCATCATCAACAGTATTAATTTTGGTAGGCAAATTCATAAGTTGACTATTAAAGCTGGGTTAATTGGTACCTCATCTTCTTGTGGGCAGTGGCACTCTTCGATCACCATGTATGAATTGTTCTTACAAATGCAGGAAAAAGATGAGTGTTATGGACTTCAATGCTTTTCTGGTTTTGCAGTACGTATTCCCTGACGCTATCACTCTATCAGCTGTTCTTATGGCTTGCTATGGTTGCCAGTTATTGATGCAAGGGAAGGAAATCCATGGACATGCTCTTTGTGATGGAATTGGAAGTGAAACCCTTTTTAGTAGTGTGCTCTTACCAAATGCAATGCTTTACTAAATTGCTAGAAGAGTCTTTGATCAAATTCCACGGAAAGATCAGGAGCTGTGGTCCTACTTGGTCTCTGGTTATTCAACAAATGGTCAGAATGAAGTCTCTCTCTTTAATTACAGAAAATGCAAATTGCTGGTTACAAACTAGAGCATATAAACGCCTCATCGGTTCTTGTGGGTATGTGCACAGTTATCAAGACCGGTCTTGGGTAGGCAATCACATGATCATGGAATCAAAGAAGGGTTAATATTCCATCTTCCGCTGGGTTCTGCATTAGTTATGATGTACTCAAAATGTGGAAGCATAGATGATTGCAGCAAAGCATTTGATGACATAGAGCATCCTGATGTGATCACATGGACGGATATTAATGATGGATATGCTCAACATGGAAATGGGCTTGGAAGGTTTAGAAATCCTTCAAGTGATGAAACGAATAGTAAAACCTGATTCGATAACTTTTGTCGGTGCTTTATCGGCTTCTAGCCATAACGGTTTGTGTTTGTCCATTTCGATTCTATGAGAACTGATTATGGAATTGAACCACAATTGCATCAGTATGCCTGCTTGGTCGATTTACAGTGGCAATTTTATGCTCCCAGATGAAACATAAGAATCAAAATAAACGTGTGCCCTTCTTGTTGGTGTTGGGTGGGTTCCAACCTATGTGGAGAACACTCGGAGTGCGACGAGGAACATTTATGTGTCGGAAAAGCTCGGAGAGTTGATGGCGACAAAGATAGCTCGATTTGTGTTAGTCCCTAGGTGGATCAAAGATGGTAGAACGTGGACCATAGCAGAGCTACTAGCGAGACCCGAAGGTCCGCTCTCTACTGGAACCCAAGTTGTCGTCGAGATGAGAGATTCACACAAGAGTTCCTCATCTGATATTTCTCGATTCCAAAGAAGCACGAACCAAGAACAGATTATAAACGGACTTCGAAAAAAATGAAGATTACAACAAGCAACAAGTAAAACGCTCTTCTCTTTACGTTCGCAGACGCTACAATGAGAAAGAACGAAGCAAAGGAAAGTGCTAAACAAAATCTCATTGCTAGGGTGGTCAAAACCACCGTTGCTCAAAGCAAGATTCGACGTACAGACGATCTGCCTCCCAGGAACCAATAAGTTCACAAATGAACTTCTGGAACGCTCTTTTCACCTTCAAAAACACTCGAAAATACCATGTGAGAGGGGGACACTCTGGGCCGCATATGATCTGGTGTTCTCGATTTTTTTATCTATTTTCTCTCTCCTCAAATGAAAGAGGATGTCATCTATATAAAGAGGATTTCAGCACCTATGCGGCCTGAGAAAATACCAGGCAACATATGCACTGACATACTAGATCCTCCAAAACCGGGTGTCAAAGCCGCGCAGGGGCCGCCAGCGCCGCATGTGCCGCCTCCGCCACCGGTCACGCTGTACTGCACGAGGCAGACATCGCTGCCAAACGCCGAAAGCATCGCATATTCCGGAAGGCACAGAAAATCATGCGCCGTCCAAAGCATACCATGTCCCCTCCACAGGCAACTCTTTCATCTAATCCTGGCCGCATAGCGCCAGGCCGCATAACCTCTGGTCGTATAACACCTGGACTCATAGTGCCTTGGCCGCATAGCGCCGGGACGTATAGTGCTTTGGCCACATAGCGCCAGGCCACATGCGCCACAAAGCATGCGTCCGAGCTAGAACTCGCGAATAAAAGAAGCGCACGAGTGCCATGCGACGATGCGGATGTGCTAAGTGCAAAGTGCGCCAACAAAGCACCACTTTGTATCCTTGAGCCCGAGCCCGAGCCCAAGTCCGAGTCCGAGTCGTTAAGCCCTTGCGGGGCTTAGCTCTAAAGAAAAACTTTCCAGAGGTGGTGACAAAATAAAGATTGTCATAATGGAGTTCACACTTAAACCCTCTAAGAAAGTCAACCCACATAGGCCACCACCCCATGTGCATATACCAATACTAAGCATAGCTATATATTGAGATATACACATTGGTGGTTAATTCCAATGTGGGACTAAAACTCCCAAAGCTAAGTGAAAAATACCAACAATCTCCCGCATATATCACAATATATGGTTGAGTGTTCCTCACAGTGACTGCCATCATGCATTAGGATAGATGTCACCGACGACTTGAATCTTTCCGCATGGGTCAAACAACAGTACGTTACAAGAATGGACTAAGCCTTGAATTCTGCACCATAGCTGTTATTCTTCCCATTCACACAATGACCTCAGTTGTGCCATCCAGTCGCACGTTAAAGGTCATGTGCTGACCTGGTCTTAGTGTCTGTATCTTGGACGTCTACAAGCTTTTCCTCAAGAGACGGCCTATATCTCTATCCATACACTTAGGTGAGTTCGTTCTTCCACTATAGAGAGTTTATTATCCGGCATAAAGCCTTCCGCTTTTGTGCGGTGCTATGTCACAATGACATGGCCACCCAAGGCCGAGGATCCCCCTTTTGTGGTGTCATACCACTGTAGCATGAGGACACATGCCTCTTAGTAGTGCCGTTACTACACATAGCATGGAACCTTGCGCTCATGTGCGGTGCTACGCATCAATGACATGGCTCAAAGTCGAGGTTCACTCCCTCATGTGGTGTCATCCACTGTAGCATGAGGTCACCAGTCTCTTAGTAGTGTTGTACTACATCCCAACATGAAGCCTTGCACTTTTGTGCGGTGCTACGTCGTTGTGATATGGCTCGAAGCTGAGGTTCACTCCCTCATGTGCTATCACCCATTGTAGCATGAGATCACATGCCTCTTTGTAGTATTGTGCTACCACTCTCTATCTCCTTTCAGCATTAGGCTACATGCCTATGTGTGCTGCTACCGCCGTTGTGACATGGCCCGAAGCCGAGGTTTACTCCCTCGTGTGGTGTCATGCACTGTAGCATGGGATACAAGTCCCCTGTAGTGCTAAAACTACTCGTGCTTCCTGCAACGCACGCCGGACATTCACACTGTCCGAGAACTTATTAAGGCGTAAAAGCTATCCTTCCACAGGAAATGTTCTGATCAAGAACAAATAGTGGACCACAGTGGTTCTGGGTACGTATCCCACAATGTCCCTGAGGACTACCTATTGTACCTGATATTCTCCTGGTCAATGGTTCTCCCTTTAACCAATAGCTAGATACCTGGTAGATTTTTCTTTGAACCAATAGCATAAAACTAAATGGTAGGATTGCAAAGACGTAATATCAGAGGTCCTTTAAGCCCATATCTGTTGTGTCCTTGATTATGTACGATGTTACAACCACTGTGATATTGCCTGCAGCCGAGGCTTTACCTTGTCGAGGTACCTCAAAGTGGTGTCACACCATAGTAACATGGAGTACTACGCTCCTTTATAGTGATTGACTCTGAATATATGCGATGCTACAGCCGCTATGACATGGCACGAAGCCGAGGCTTTACCCTGTGGAGGTACCTCATGGTGGTGTCACCCCACGGTAGCATGGAGTACTATGCTCTTTTGTCGTGCTTATGATTAACTGGCGCTTGAGGCCTAATATAAACGGATCCGCAAGATTTATCTAACTCCAATCTTTTAGCCACTGTAATAATCCACGCTAGATGCGTTCATTCAGTGTTTTGTACTGGCCCTTGAGGCCTATCATGAACGAATTCGCCAGAATCACATGGCTCCAAATATTAACTACTGTAATGATCCGCGCTGACTGCGCTCATTCAGTGTTTTATGTTTTATCCACGCGGTTCTTTTCAAACCCTGAATAGATGAATAGATGTCACTGCTGCAACTTCCTGGTTTTCACAGTACGTCGGTATCACCCGAATCTGTGTAATAACCATAGGAAGATCATCTGAGATCTTCCAGAGCTATTCTATTTTATATGCTGCAGCTGATAGTGCGTAGAACTCTGAGAGTAAAGACTGCTTCTTCGACTTCCACGATATAGCATCACCACTCCTGGAGAAGTCACGTCCTCCTGTAGATCTTTCACACTTCTTTAATGAGCAGCAATTGGCATCACTGAAGCCTTCCATCATATCTGGATAACTGCTGTAGTGCATGATCGATATACCACTGAGTCCACTTGAGAATACTGATGACTCTCTCACAGCTTTCAGTGTTCAACAATACACATGTTGCTCGTGAACTGACTCAGCATCCCTACAGCAAGAGCTATATCAGACCTGGTGATACTCGTAGCTTGAATCATACACCTAATGAGGTTCGAGTACACTAATTGTCTGACGCTTTTCCTTGGATTTGACTTCATCTTCATGTCACACCTAAGGAGTATCGTCCCTGATACCCAAAGTGTGTGATTATCTCTTCATGCACAGCGCTTGTGACTGAGCAAGCCCTCCTGGCATCCGAATTATCTTATATCCTTAAGGATGATATCCGTAATCCCATATCATGAGACTGGACAAAAGGACATCTTTGTTTTAGTGACACTTATATATCTGCAGCTGGGATTAGCTAGTCGTACACATAGATACAAAAGATGACTCCTTTATTATCAGCGAACTTTGTGTACACACACTTGTCTGTCTCGCTGATCTTACGACAACTTTGACTAGATGACTTGTCAAACTTCTGTTGCCACATCCTGGGATTTGCTTCAGGCCGTATTTGAGATATCACCAACCCGCAGACTGTCTTCAAACCTGAATGACAATAATTCTAACTTTTGTCCATAAATCTTCTATGACTGTCTTCCTCCAAGACTTGATGTCTTTCCTTCATCTGATTAAACAATCAGCTTGTGAATAGTAGCAACGACAATCATCATCCTGATATATGACACCCTCAATGTAACGCCCCGCAACCGCACGGTGCGTTACGTTGAGTCGGATTGAATGAGGCAATAGCTGGTTACATTTTAATTTGTTGGATTTGGGAACGAGTATTGATTTGAGTTGGTTTCATGTGTAGATTGCTAAAAGAGTTCGATGGAAATCAGGTGTTCATTCAGAGCAGTACTGAGATAGCTGGATTGGAGCGATAATGCTGTCTTCCTTATTCCGATCGGTCGGATGATTTGGAGAGCACGGCCTGCTCGCACGGTCATACCAGTTGAGTAGATCATGCTTTATATCGGACCACGGGTTCAAGGGATAGGCCGTGTCGGCAGGACAAGATGTTTAACGAAATTAAACTTGGTGAGTGGGCTTTGTCCCTTCTCCTCTACTCCTTCATGCCTAATAATATGGAACACATGTAAAGGCTTGAACACTTGGACTGGAACTTGGAAATTACTACACAGAGGCGTGTATAGAGTGTACGTCGTTTGCTTGGATAGAAATTATGGCTTGAATTGGTTTTCACGTTGGATAGTTGGAGCTAGAGTTAGATTTTATACATTTGGGGCAGTTGGAGAAACAATTGGAATAATGCTTGGACAGTTGGAATATCTTGGTTGGAACATCGGGAATTCGGGCGAGCGAGCGTGCATCCATGCACGAGTATCATTTGGACGCTTTGTCAAGCAAAGCGTGCAGTTGTGGTTCGAAACCGAACAACTGCATCGGCAAGGGCATTGTGCCACTGTTGGGACATTGTGCCATGGGATTGTTCTGAGCGAGGGGTGTTGCACCAATTGGAAACACTGTGTCGAGAAGCGGCATTGTGCCTATGGGGATAACTTAAGATTTGTGCCTTGGGCTATATGTTGGAGAATGGTTATGGATATTTGGTTGGATTTTGGTTGGATGAGTCTAGTATCGCTTGGTGGGGCGAGAATGTTCGATTCTCTCATCATACCTACTTGGTGTCTGCATGTCATGGACAACCTGTGTTGCACGGAATTTGGTCTCCTCGAACGGGAAGGCTCCGGGGCACCGGGACCGTTCGGCCATGGGAAGACAACTTGGTAACGTGCCTCGGGTGCAGTGTCGGCAGTTTAATGCGATTCAGGCGGGTTCGCTACTTAGCGTTGTTTCGAGTAGAACTGCACTTGATCAGTCCGATCAAAGTCCTTTATGGCTTGGCCAGTGACTTCATATAGACAAGAGTTGGTTAGCTTTACTTTGGTCTGGTTTGTGCTTTCACATAGGCGGCAACTACCTTGCCTCGGCAAGAGTGTGCATATCGAGATTGGATTATAAGGTTTGAATTGAGGATGGATATTGAGGCTTGGGAATGGTTCGATAGTTTCTCGTGTGGCTTGGGTTTGAGTAGGACGGTTTGCATGCTAGTTTCCTTCGAGTTGGTTATATATTGCTTGTCGATTTGCTTGAGTTGAATGCTTGCATGCTTAAATTGATTTACAGCTTTCCTTAACATGTCATACCTTATGCCATGAAATAAATCTAGGATTCAACTAGAAAGATCACCATATAACTGTTTGCATTCACTATTTTACTTAGTGTCGGCTTAGACGAGTAGGTTACCCCACTCACCAGTACGGCTGTGTACTGACCCATGTTTGTGGGCATTATTTCAGGTACGCAGGTGTAGTGGCGCTGCTTGGATATACGGGACATAATGTATGAACGGTAAGTACTTTTGTGGGCTAGAGAAAAGAGCAAGAGTATTACATCGCCTTTGTGGCATTTCATTTTGGACCCTATCGAGAGCTTTGCAGTGTATACTCTGATGTGTGCTTGGTACACAATACTGGACTTTCGCTGCAACTTGGTCGTTTCGATGATAACTTTGGTGTTTGACAACATCGCCTTGTGCGAGCGCAACTCCAGGCTCGTACGGCATCACGTTCCGATGAGAACGATTGTCCTGCGGGAGAGCTGCAACGTGGTGATTCACGTCCAGCGGGGACTATTGGGCTTGCGGAAGATTGGGGCGTGACACTCAATGAGGTGCCTAAGAACTCAATCCCCTGTTTTCTGAGAAAACCCCTAGGCTACAAGCCTAGTCTTCAACTCAATTATTTTTGCTGCTTCCATTTACTTCTACTGAAGATATATAAGCATCTGATAGATTTAGCTCCTTCAGGAAGATTGATCAACATCTAAGTGTTGTTATGGGGTCAATCTCTTCATGGACTGCCTCCTCTTAGCAGACTCTATCTCTGGTCTTTATCGTATCATTATTGGTAAGTGGCACGACCTCCATATGATAGGTGATAAGATCATCTTTGGTCCTTCGACCTCCTGACTCTTCTTGCTGACTACTCTTCGAGTTTCTGGTTCAAATGTTGTTTCGTTAAAGACAACTCGTTCCGGGACTACAACTTCTTCTACAAAAGTGCCAACAACTCTGACTAGTAAGGTCCTCCGAAAACTACTCATATGCCAAAAACTCCCACAATCGAATGATATTCAAGTGGGTCTGACTTTGAACCAGAGTTACATCAGAAGTGACAAACGGTACTTAGGACATGACCGTAAGTACAATATTCTCCCACAGACAATCTGGAAGGCCCTTTGCACAACAATATAGAAATTATCATTACTGTCAACTGCTCGTCCTTCATATCTGCACCTTTAATAGACTAGGAGAGTACAAAGATGTCGTTCCATAGTCAATTCCATGTTCTAGGCTGAACGATACGAGAATCCAAAGAACGAGGCATGTTCTGTAACGCCCGCAACCGCACGGTGCGTTACGCTGAGTCGGATTGAATGAAACAAATGCTGGTTACATTTGATTTGTTGGATTTTGGGAATAAGTATTGATTGAGTTGTTTCGTGTGCAGATGGCTAGCGGGTTCGATGGAAATCAGGTGTTCGTTCAGAGCAGTACTGAGATAGCTGGATTTGAATGATAATGCAATCTTCCTTAGTCCGATCGGTCGGATGATTTGTAGAGCACGGCCTGCTCGCACGGTCATACCAGTTGAGTAGATCGCGCTTGCATCGGACCACGGGTTCAAGGGATTGGCCGTATCGGCAGGACATGATGTCTAACGGGATCAAACATTGTGAGTGGGCTCTTTTCCTTCTCATCTACTCCTTCATGCCTAATAATATGGAAAACACGTAAAAGGCTTGAACACTTGGGCTGAAACATTGGGAATCACTACACTGAGGCGTGCATAGAGTGGACGTCGTTGGCTTGGTAGGATTGTGGCTTGATTTGGTTTGCGCGTTGGATAGTTGGAGCTAGAGTTGGAATATTTCATTTGAGGCAGTTGGTTGAATGATTGGGATTATGCTTGGACAGTTGGAATGAGTCATTGATGCATTGGAAATATCGGGAATCTGGGCGAGCGAGCGTGCATCCGTGTACGAGTATCACTTGGTCGCTTTGTCTTGCAAAGCGAGCAGTTGTGGTTCGAACCGAACAACTGTATCGGCGAGGGTGTACGTTGTGCCGCTTGATGGGGCATCGTGCCTCGAATGAGGCATTGTGCCACTGAAACGGCATTGTACCATGGGTTAGCTTTGAGCATGGGTGTTGCACCATTGGAAACACTGTGTTGAGAAGAGGCATTGTGCCTATGGAAATACTTGGGATTTGGTGCCTTGGGCTATATGTTGGAAGAATGGTTATGGATATTTTGGTTGGATAATTCATGGAACGAGTCTAGGATCGCTTGGTGGGGCGAGAATGTTCGATCCTCTCGTCATACCTACTTGGTGTCTGCATGTCACGGACAACCTGTATTGCACAGGGTTTCGTTTCCTCGAACGGGAAGGCTCCGGGGCACCGGGACCGTTCGGCCATGGAGGAGACAATTGGGTAACGCGTCTTGGGCGCGGTGCCAGCGGTTGGAATCGATCCAGGTGGGTTAGCTACTTAGCGCTGTTTCGAGGAGAACCGTATATGATCAGTCCGATCATAAGTCCTTTATGGCTTGGCCAGTGACTTCATATAGATTAGTGTTGGCTTGCTTTTCTTTTGTTGGTTTGGCTTCCGTGTAGGCGCGGCCACCTTGCCTCGGCAAGAGTGTGCACTGTGAGATTTGGATTGTAAATGTTGGTTGAGGATGGATATTGAGGCTTGGCTGATGGTTCGATATGTTATCGTGTTGCTTGGACTTGAGCAGGACGGTTGCATGCTAGTTTACTTCGGGTTGCTATATATATTTGCTTGTCGTTTGGTTTGAGTTGAATGCTTGCATGCTTAAACTACTTTACAGCTTTCCTTAACATGTCATCCCTATGCCATAAAATGAATCTAGGATTCAAACTAGAAAGATCATCATATAACTGTTTACATTCACTATTTTACTTAGTGTCGGCTTAGACGAGTGGGTTACCCCGCTCACCAGTACGGTTGTGTACTGACCCACGTTTGTGGGCATTATTTCAGGTACACAGGCGTAGTGGCGCTGCTTGGATATACGAGGCATGATGTATGAACTGTAAGTACCTTTGTGGGCTAGAGAAAAGAGCAAGAGCATTTCATCGTCTCCGTGGCATCGCCTTTGTGGCATTGCCTTCGGGACATTTCATTTGGACCCTATCGTGAGCTTCGCTGCGTATTACTCTGATTGTGTGCTTGGTACACAATACTTGACTTCCGCTGCAACTTGGTTGTTTCAATGATAACATTTGGTGTTTGACAACATCGCCTTGTACGAGCGCAACTCCAGGCTCGTACGGCATCACGTTCCGATGAGAACGATTGTCCTGCGGGAGAGCTGCAACGTGGTGATTCACGTTCAGCGGGGACTATCGAGCTTGCGGGAGATTGGGGCGTGACAAATTGGTATCAGAGTGCCTGGTTCATTTCTTCGGACTTGGTCCTTCGCTTCATCACAAACTCTAAATAGCTTCTGCGTGTCGTCTAGCTCTTGACTCTACTCGGTGCCGCATTGGATGTTTCATGCAATAAGTCTATATATTGCTGGTTGTAGCTGCATGTTGTTCTTGGTTGTGTTGCCTTGGTTGGTTTTCGTTTGATCGCTTAGCCTCGTTAGGCGTTGTTGCATTCGTGCAGCAAGTTGGTTGGCGTTGTTGCATTTGTGCAACAAGTTGAGAGCTTTCGTTGGGTTGGCTTGGCTTGTCGTTCGGGAGATTCTGATTGCATCAGTGGATCAGTTGGTTGGCATACGAGATTTGGTAATGCGGCATGTTTTGAGTAGGAACATTCGATGGGAATGAATCGTTGCACGAGTTGCTCGTGTAGCGACTGTGTTGGATAGAAGTTGGAATTTCGGCTGTGGCGCATCAGTTGGACATGTTTGAGTTTGGCTTGGGATTTTCAGAATAAGTTGGCACGAGTTGCTCGTACAACAAATGTGTGGAACCATTGAGTATTGGGTTGGAATACTTGGAAAAGATCGTTGCACGAGTTGCTCGTGTAGCGAAAGTAGCAATCGGTTTGAGAATAGCTGGAAGTATTGAGAATGGGATATGACACGAGTTGCATAGCGAGATTAATGAAAATAGTTGGATAATTCCTGCATTGGCTGAGTTTTTGTGTCAGACTTGAGTTGTGAAAGGCATGATCTCGCATAAGAGATGGTTCGAACGGATCTTGGATCAGTGCAAGGAATCGTAATGCGAGTAGCGACTTGATTCGGAGTGGTATATGGGATACCACCTATTGAGCAAGGTATTGAAAGTATTTTGGATGGACATTAATGGGAATTGCCTGAACGGACTGGTGCAAATGGAAGTATTGTTGGACTAGAGAGATGGACGAGATCGAAACGAACAGTTGGGATACGCTTGAATGAGCGATGGGTGAATCGAATGATAGCGAGCATGGACTACGATTTTGGGCAACACATTTGAGCTGTTGGTTGAGTAATGAAACACGATTTGGTTTGGAGGGACAATGAGATAGATTCACACAAACTTGGAAGATTTTGGATATTGCTGCTCGAGAAGTCGACTCAATTTAGCGAAAATGAAATTTTGGGCAAGATGATGCAACAAGCATAGACGGATTCTCCGGAAGACGTGGACGAATTGTGGCAACAACAGAAGGCAAAAAGATTGTGGTGGACAGACTTTTGAAGATAGCTAAATGTGGGAGCAACGTCGGAGCAAATCACTGTGTTGCTAGAGCAAGTTGGACGTGCATTGTGGAACGTGGCAATCGAATAAGAATTAGAGCAAGTCTTGAGTTTCGAGGATCATTGAAATCGATGGTGCGAGTAGTCGAACATGACAGTTCAGAAAATTTGATGGATTCAGGGCAGAACGACGGATTGATGGAAGACGGTTTCAATGAGCACAGTTCTCGAATTGTGGCTTGGATAGATAGCAAGACTCTAAGTGGTTAAGCAGCATCGGTTGACAGGTCGTCAAAGGTAGTGCATGAAATTTCTCGGATTTGGAAGTTCACTTGGATAGAATGGTTGGATTTTGATTCGGATTTACAGATGAGATATAGCATGGTTTATAGTAACTGTCCATCGTGATGATTACAATTATCGAGCGTAGCTTCGGGACAGCTGACCCTAGCGACTTGTCCGCTGAATCGGAGATTGAATATGGTAAACCCATAGGACGACCCTTGAGGCGGCGTATTTGGGAATACGTAGAGGGCAGATGTGAGCAATGAGATTTGGCTTATTGACTGAGTGTTGGATTTGAGAGACTCTTGGGATAGCCTTCAGCTGAAGATGCAGCCGGAAGATCGAAGCGATGGTGGAAGTAGCCTTGTCAACTGATGAGATTCAGAGTCGCAGATTTTTATCGATGGCATCGCCTCTGACTCATCGTGCCCTGGAAGGGAATAGCATTCATATGAATTGACGACTGTGAAACTAGCTCGTGAAGTTAAAGCAGCGGCTCGTTCAGATCAAATCCTTGCGAATACTGGAAGGGACAGATTTGCCTCAGATTTACAAGATGCATCGGAACTTAGTCTGGGAAGCGTGCTCGTTCGGAAGGCAAAGGTGATATCCTATGCTTCGAGGCAGTGGAAGCAGCACGAAGAACTATTCCATGCGCAACCTAGGAATTGTGGCGAGTGTGTCCACGTTGAAATCGTGGCGACACTGTCCCTTTGGCGTGGCAGCGAGATCTTCGTGGATCACACGAACCTCAATATAGATGTTTACCCAGTGAGGTATTGAGATTGAGGAAGAGGTGTTTGGTGGAACTGATCTGAGCAAGTTGATATTTGGGTAAGTCGCCTAGCTGGGGTAGTATCAGTTGTGATGATCGTTCGGTGCATGAGATATATTTGGAGATATTGCTAGTGCGGATTCAGAAATAGTTGGATGGATTGAGGTGGAACACGAACTGATTGAGTCAGTGGAAAATCATCATATTTGAGGATAGTGCTCAAGCGAATATGTTGGAATGGAAATCAGGATTTGGTTTGATTGGGAGTAAAGCAAATGGATGCCTCGGACATAAAGATACCCTTGTAACTTGTCCAAATTCGCTATCGCAAAGCTCGGCTGAAATGCATGTATTTTAGGGACGCCTTAAATATGTGTACGATCCAAAACTAAGCGATACGAAGAATTCGTATTGAGCTGCAAGGAGGGTGTGGGAATATGGAACTTGTACGAGCGTTCAGCAGAGCGAGATGTTGAGTCAGAATCATGAATATGAGAGTTGCATAGAGCAGATCCATGGAATTGGATTGTGGCATGTGATAGGAATGAGTACCAGCACGGTTCGTGGACGAACCTGATTCTAAGTGGTATATTATGTAACGCCCGCAACCGCACGGTGCGTTACGCTGAGTCGGATTGAATGAAACAAATGCTGGTTACATTTGATTTGTTGGATTTTGGGAATAAGTATTGATTGAGTTGTTTCGTGTGCAGATGGCTAGCGGGTTCGATGGAAATCAGGTGTTCGTTCAGAGCAGTAATGAGATATCTGGATTGGAATGATAATGCAATCTTCCTTAGTCCGATCGGTCGGATGATTTGTAGAGCACGGCCTGCTCGCACGGTCATACCAGTTGAGTAGATCGCGCTTGCATCGGACCACGGGTTCAAAGGATTGGCCGTATCGGCAGGACATGATGTCTAACGGGATCAAACATTGTGAGTGGGCTCTTTCCCTTCTCATCTACTCCTTCATGCCTAATAATATGGAAAACACGTAAAAGGCTTGAACACTTGGGCTGAAACATTGGGAATCACTACACTGAGGCGTGCATAGAGTGGACGTCGTTGGCTTGGTAGGATTGTGGCTTGATTTGGTTTGCGCGTTGGATAGTTGGAGCTAGAGTTGGAATATTTCATTTGAGGCAGTTGGTTGAATGATTGGGATTATGCTTGGACAGTTGGAATGAGTCATTGATGCATTGGGAATATCGGGAATCTGGGCGAGCGAGCGTGCATCCGTGTACGAGTATCACTTGGTCGCTTTGTCTTGCAAAGCGAGCAGTTGTGGTTCGAAACCGAACAACTGCATCGGCGAGGGTGTTGTGCCGCTTGATGGGGCATCGTGCCTCGAATGAGGCATTGTGCCACTGAAACGGCATTGTGCCATGGGTTAGCTTTGAGCATGGGTGTTGCACCATTGGAAACACTGTGTTGAGAAGAGGCATTGTGCCTATGGAAATACTTGGGATTTGGTGCCTTGGGCTATATGTTGGAAGAATGGTTATGGATATTTTGGTTGGATAATTCATGGAACGAGTCTAGGATCGCTTGGTGGGACGAGAATGTTCGATCCTCTCGTCATACCTACTTGGTGTCTGCATGTCACGGACAACCTGTATTGCACAGGATTTCGTTTCCTCGAACGGGAAGGCTCCGGGGCACCGGGACCGTTCGGCCATGGAGGAGACAATTGGGTAACGCGTCTTGGGCGCGGTGCCAGCGGTTGGAATCGATCCAGGTGGGTTAGCTACTTAGCGCTGTTTCGAGGAGAACCGCATATGATCAGTCCGATCATAAGTCCTTTATGGCTTGGCCAGTGACTTCATATAGATTAGTGTTGGCTTGCTTTTCTTTTGTTGGTTTGGCTTCCGTGTAGGCGCGGCCACCTTGCCTCGGCAAGAGTGTGCACTGTGAGATTTGGATTGTAAATGTTGGTTGAGGATGGATATTGAGGCTTGGCTGATGGTTCGATATGTTATCGTGTTGCTTGGACTTGAGCAGGACGGTTGCATGCTAGTTTACTTCGGGTTGCTATATATATTTGCTTGTCGTTTGGTTTGAGTTGAATGCTTGCATGCTTAAACTACTTTACAGCTTTCCTTAACATGTCATCCCTATGCCATGAAATGAATCTAGGATTCAAACTAGAAAGATCACCATATAACTGTTTGCATTCACTATTTTACTTAGTGTCGGCTTAGACGAGTGGGTTACCCCGCTCACCAGTACGGTTGTGTACTGACCCACGTTTGTGGGCATTATTTCAGGTACACAGGCGTAGTGGCGCTGCTTGGATATACGAGGCATGATGTATGAACTGTAAGTACCTTTGTGGGCTAGAGAAAAGAGCAAGAGCATTTCATCGTCTCCGTGGCATTGCCTTCGGGGCATTTCATTTGGACCCTATCGTGAGCTTCGCTGCGTATTACTCTGATTGTGTGCTTGGTACACAATACTTGACTTCCGCTGCAACTTGGTTGTTTCAATGATAACATTTGGTGTTTGACAACATCGCCTTGTACGAGCGCAACTCCAGGCTCGTACGGCATCACGTCCCGATGAGAACGATTGTCCTGCGGGAGAGCTGCAACGTGGTGATTCACGTTCAGCGGAGACTATCGAGCTTGCGGGAGATTGGGGCGTGACATATTCCATAGTCAATTTCATGTTATGAGCTGAACGATGTGAATCCAAAGAACGACGCATATTTCATAGTCAATTCCATGTTCGAGGCTGAACGATGTGAATCCAAAGAATGATGCATATATTTAAGTCAATTCTATGTTCTAAGTTGAATGATGCGAATTCAAATAATGATGCTTGATCCATAGTCAATTCCATATTCTAGGCTGAACGATGTGAATCCAAAGAACGATACATATTCCATAGTCAATTCCATGTTCTAAGCAGAATGATGTGAATCCAAAGAACGATGAACTTCGTCTTGATTACTTCTGAGTCTATTGAGTTGTAGATCGGTATAACGCTCAGCTCCAAACTTGAAGTCCCTGAGGTTCTCGAATGCTTCATCCTTCGATTATGAGAAGATATGCGAACGCATTTTCCGAGAAAACATCGAAGAAAGAAGTGATAAACTTTATCTCGACCTCTTGTGGAGAATAGAAGTCACAGATATCTGAGCGCACCAGCTTCAGAGGATCTGTACTTATAGTCACCCGTCTAAACGGCTTCTTGACTATCTATGTCTAAACACATTCATCATGTCTCTCCATCTCCTTACCCCCACATCTTGGAGATATCCCTGAACTAGACATCTTTGTTGAAAAAGAGATGTCTCAGTCTGATGAGAAATAACTCAATAAGAGAAATCCATTCCTCAAGCCGGAAGTCCAGAATCAAAATCTCGATCCCTAGATCTTCTGCTTGGCACTTGTTCGCCATAGAGACCTTCTTCTAAAGTGCACAATCCTCACTGAGTTCAGTCCACACCGTCCAGTGGACTGAACTTTCCAAGCTAATCAATTTCTTACCTTAACCCAAATTTGTGGCAAACCCGATCCCCCAATATTACTTAATTGTATTTGCCTACAACTGTGCAGGCCCGAAGACTGCCAAGAGAAGATGTGCACACCAGGCACATCACCTACTGATCAACAATACCCCCAATAGCAGTAAGTATGTGGTTGTTGCAACATCCACTGTTATATGCTCATCATGACTGCTCTCATCTCCTGTCCACCCCCACAGCAGTTGGCACTACTGTTGTAGCTCCCCTCAATCTTAGTTAATATTCCCTCCCTCTAAGGTCCATCATACATACAGTACATTGCTCCCTTACACACACTCCAACAACCATAACATAGTCACTAAATGATTAGGACTTTACATGATACCCCTTCCTCATCTCTTATATACATAGTATACAACATGATACACCTAGTATAAAACATAGCTAAAGAATATATATATATATATATATATATATATATATATATATATATATATATATATATAGCTAGGTGATAAACCACTAGTTGACAGTATTGAATAAGATAAACGTATAGGAATCAATCATGATCAAAAACCCTAACCCTAACCCTAACCCTAGGTCCTGATCAGTGTCTGTGTCAGTGTCTGTGTCGTGTCAGTGTCTGTGTTAGTGTGTGTGTGTGTGTTGTGTCAGTGTCTGTCAAGTGTGTGTGTTGTGTCAGTGCATGTGTGTCCTGTGAGAGAGAGAGAGAGAGAGAGAGAGAAAGAGTTAGGGTTTACCTAGAGCTCGAGGAGAAGGAGGGGGATGCCGGAGTATCCGCTGTGGAGAGCCGGTCGCCGGAGAGGGGGGGTGGGGGAAATCTAAAGTTTTTCAAATATTTCAAAAAATTCGACAGATGGGGGAAAAGAAACTGAGCCCTAATTAACCAAAATTTAGCGACGTTTAGCGACGTCAAAAGCTAAACGTCGCTAAAACAAACTTTAGCGACGTCGCTAAACACGTTGCTAAATATTTTTAATATAAACGTCGCTAAATACGTCGCTAAACGTCGCTAAACGTCGCTAAATTAGACATATTAGCGACGTTTAGCGACCTTAATTGAACTTATAGCGACTAATCTTTTAAAATCTTAATAAAAGTCGCTAAACGTCGCTAAATGTTGTCATTTAGCGACGTCTAGCGACATTTTTACATGGAGTCGCTAATTTATATTTCATTAGCGACGTTTCCTTTGACGTCTCTAAAACACGTCGCTAATCCCACTTTTTCTAGTAGTGTGCTCTTTCACAAAGCATGTGTGGCCAGATGCACTAGTGTCTACCCACTAGTCAGCAACCACACTAGATGACTTAACCTGTGTAATGATAGCAACCAAGTTAAGTAATCAAAGGAACCAGGTTTTAGATATACCTTGCTATATTGGTTCGGACTAGTTCTACAATCAAGCTCCAATTCTAGACATGCGTCAAGTCCTCTCTAGTGCAATGACCTTCATGTGCAAAGTCTACCATACGTCAGTCTTGCCATGCGCAGAGACGTCCATGCGCATAAGCCACTATGCGGCTAGCTCTGCCATGCGGAAGGACCTTCAATGCGCCAAGAGTCTGCCATGGGAAAGGAGTCTTCCATGCAGCAGGATTCTTCCATGCGGCAAGAGTCTTATCAACCGCAAAAGAATGTCATGTGCTAAGTCTTGCCATGCGCATACTCAGCAATCCTTGGTCAACTTGTAATCTTCCTTCCAACTGGAATGCATGTCCTTCAAACGCTAACTCCTCCATCCTAAAAAATGGTAGGTTCCGACAACTCACGTTCAACATTTGACAAATGACTCATTCTCTCATCCAAATATTCAAAGTGTATCCTGTCAATCTTCTCAAATTTTGTGAAAACTTGTTGCCGAGAAGATTTGATCGGATGTTCTTTCATCTTGCTTCGGATCTTGCTTTGAGATTGTTAGTCCCTAGGTTGATCAAAAATGGTAGAACGCGGGCCATAGCAGAGCTACTAGCGAGATCCGAAAGTCCGTTCTCTATTGGAACCCAAGTTGTCGTCGAGATCAGAGATTCACACAAGAGTTCCTCATCTGATATTTCTCGATTCCAACGAAGCACGAACCAAGAACATGTTACAAACGGACTTCGAGAAAAATGAAGATTATAACAAGCAATAAGTAAAATATTCTTCTCTTTACGTTCGTAGACGCTACAATGAGAAAGAACGAAGCAAAAAAAAATGTTGAAGAAAAACTCCTTGCTGGGTGGTCAAAACCATCGTTGCTCAAAGCAGATTCGCCGTACAGACGATTTGTCCCCAGGAACAAGCAAATTCATAAATGAACTTCTGGAACGCTCTTTTCACCTTCGAAAACACTCGAAAACACCATGTGGGAGGGGGACACTCTGGGCCGCATATGATCTGGTATTCTCGGTTTTTCCATCTGTTTTCTCTCTCCTCAAATGAAAGAGGATGTCCTCTATATAAAGGGGATTTCAGCACCTATGCCGCCTGAGAAAACACCAGGCCGCATATGTGTTGACCGACCAGATCCCCCAAAATCTGGTAACAAATCCGCAGGCGCCGCCTCCGATCACGCTGTACTGCACGAGGCAGACAACACCGCCAAGCCTGGATGTATAGTGCCTTGGCCGTATAGCGCTTTGGCCGCATGCGTCCGAGCTAGCAACCGTGCATGCAACTCGTGGATAAAAGAAGCGCACGAACTCCATGCGGCGATGCTAAGTGCAAAGTGCGCCAACAAAGCGCCACTTTGTGCCCTTGAGCCCGAGTCGCTAGCTCCCAAGAAAAACTTTCTAGAGGTGGTGACAAAATAAAGATTGTCATAATGGAGTTCACACTTAAACCCTCTAGCGGAAAGTCAACCCACATGTGCCACCACCCCATGTGCATATACCAATTCTAAGCATAGCTATATATTGAGATATACACATTGGTGGTTTTCTAATGTGGGACTAAAACTCCCAAAACTAAGTGAAAAACACCAACAATTTGAACACGTATCAAAATCTTTTCAGAGCATATCAGAGGGGACGCTACACCGACGGTACAACACCGATCGATATGCCGCTTATGGTATATTTTGTTCGAGAACTTTCTGGCTGTATACCGCCGCAGCTCCAGAACCGCTTGGCATAGACAAGCGGTATATCGCCGACGACGGCGGCTGAAGGCTCAATTCGAGTGACTTTGAATCACCATTGGATCCAAATCAATGGTTCAGATCTTTTCAGAATTATGATGTACTCTAATCTCCATGTATAAAACATACACACAGACACACACACACACAGAGAGAGAGAGAGAGAGAGAGAACTTTCTAAAGTGCAACTTTCAATAGAAGAAGGGGAGATTCAGAGTTTTTAAGTGGTTGTTTGAGGAGAGATGGAGTTCTTCATGGTTTGTCATTGTCATCTCATCTTCGGTAATCCCGTGTTCTTATTGTAATAAGTTTCTATCCATTATTTGAAATATTGTGGTGATCCATGTAGATCGATCGGTGATTCATAAAGAGTTATTCCATTAGTGTGTTTAGATCGATGAAGGAACGGTAAAAGGATCGTTCCAACTAATGACTGGACTGATGAAAATAATGACAATAAAAAGATATTCTGTTTTTCACCAAAGGGCTCGGCTTCTAGTGGTTTAGATTGGTGACGGCTCCTTCAATGAAACTTGTAAAAAGGATTGGACTTTCTATTGCCACCTGGAAATTATAAAAGGAGCTGTGCACTGCAATTTGGTTCTTTTATTTATGATTTTTGAGGCAAAGGTTTGAGAATCCTGCAACAAACTTTTTGTATGTGATCCTTGTACCAACAAACAAGAGAACTGAAATGACATTTTTTTTTTCCTCTCGGTCGTTTATAATAAGTTATGAATCAAGAACAACTGATAGTGGAAAGGTGCAAATACTTTTTATATGGATTATCTTCTCATTCCATTAGCTTTTCTGTTCACAAAGTATCTGCAAGGATTTGCAGCAATACAACACAAAAAAATTGCTCCTGTTCTCTGTTCTCATGCTAACAGAGAAGCTAACAGATGAGGTCACTTTACATTCTATGCTACATCTAAATCAAGTATAGCATTTGTTTGTGGAGAAGGTTGTCGACATCTCACTTGGGCATGTGGGAAAGTCCCATTCCAAGTTTGGCTTCCACTCTTCAGATAAATTTGATGGCAGATTGAAAGGAAAACTAACTGTCCTCAGACTTCCCCACTGGTTATTGTTGCCAATGGTTGAGATTGAACTATTCTTCTCTTCTTCTTCACTTCCCAGGTGACCATTGATTTCCAATGGGAGATCAACTGTGAACTCATTACACTCCTGTGGCTGCCCAAAGTCGATGCTACCAGAAGTTTTCTCGACATCTCCAAGTATTGACGGCATTTCAATTGGAGAAAACATGAAGCTTGCTGCTATATCAGCACCAGGAAAAGGAATTGGATATGATCTGGAGTTGATTGGGTTGATGGGCTTATTGTAGGAGGTGCCATCCAAAGTAGGGTAATTGGTAGCATTGTTCTTGTGCTGCAAGCCACTGTTGCAGCCAAATTGGATTGTTGACCCAGTGGTGCAAGAGATGTTATCCAATCCGAATTGGGTGGCGTTCATGCTCGGGGGGACGGGGTACAAGTCGTAATCAGTGGTCCCGGGGAGTGGAGATACCCAGGATTGATAGAGTGCTCTCTGCGCCATCGAATTCGTCTTCTTGAAGATCCTGCAGATTGCCCACGAGTCCTGTTCATGACACAAAGAATGAATTACCATCTTGATGAAAAGTTGGAAAACACACAGCGTTCAGGTGTGTCATTTTATCTTTGAAATTATTAGTATAAGATCTATGTATAATATGTTTTCACTAATTAAAGCACTTCCACCATCACGAAAATGGGATGGCTATATCATTGGTCAAGGGGAAAAGGGGAAATTATTAGGCCATTTAATCCTTTTTAATGATCTATTGGCACACCTTTACTTCCATCTTTTAACCATACAACGTTAAACATGTTACAATTTACAGCTATTTACAGGTTACTTGATCTTAGGAAAAATGAGGGGAAAAATTACAACCATGCTTATATTTAAAACACTAAAACCATAATTGTTTCACATTTTCAGAAGTGGAAATGTATAGCAAGAACATTTGCTACAACTTGTGAATACTAATCGCAAGATCATAACTTGCTCATGTGTAAATAGATAATTTGATTGAAATCAGCTGTTATGTTATAGACTTGATCAGGCTCTGATTTCTTTTCTTTTGGTACCAGAGTCACCAGGAGATTTGGCCTCTTAGCCTTATGGAACTACTCAACTCCGATAACCGGGGCCGCACTACAAAACTCTCCCATTATCCAACTTTCGGTTTTCAAATAATTAGTAACAATAGTAGTAGAAGAAATAGGACTAGGGGGCTTACATTGACAGGGATGTTCTTATCTAAAGGTCGCTTGGGCAGTGATGAGTCTGTAAGTGAAGGAAGCCTGAACTCGTGCATCATCCAATCGGTCTTCATGCCTTTGGCGGCTCGACCCTTGTAGAAGACGAGAGATTTTTTTAGGCCAATGCACTTTGTCCCCTCAGAGGAGTAGATGGGTCTATCTGTTCCCGTCGCTTTCCAGAATCCAGCTCCGGTGACTCGATTGGGCCTTGCGCTGTTCCTATACTTCCTGTCCCTAGGGCAGTAGAAGTACCATTCCTTCTCCCCGGTTGTCACTAACTCTTCATGGAAGAAAAAGAAAAAGAAAAAGTTATCATTTCATGTTACTTTCATGATCAGATAGAAACCTAGAATGAACTCTCTATGGTTGAAAAATAGGTAACTGAAAATGATCACGGAGAAGAAATTATATATATATATATATAAGACAGAAAATAACTAAAACACAGGAGGTTCAAATATCTTTTCTATGGTAAAATACAACTAATGTTATTTTTTTACAAGTGTTTGAGAAGTATGGATTTCCCAGTTCCCACTCAGCTGCTCCCTCCAACTTGGGAGCCGGCATTTCCAATAAAGGCTCTCAGACCACTTGCCTGTGCTAATCTCCATTTGACTATTTTATTCTTACGCCAGACTGCTACTCTTTTCTCTGCACCTTCTGGTTTGACACTGTGCTTAAATGTTTTCCTTTTGCTGCAAAAACATAATGCTCATGTTCTTAATTTCACCTATCATCTGATATCTAGATTTTTCTTTTCATGCCATTCATATATGGATGAGACCAATATAACTAACTGTTGGACTTTTGGTTTTATAAACTAATATTTAGATGTATATATTTTCCTAAACATGTCACTATTGTCTTAATTTCATCTTTTCATATTCAAATATCTTTGTTGTTACTGCATATATCTGGCGAAAGTTCTCAACTAGATGCTCAGTTGTTCTTGTACAATTTACTATATTAGTGTTATTAAGTATCGATGTACATTGATTAGAGAGCTTGATGAATCTGTCTGTACCAAACCCAGACGTGTTTTTAACCTGCTCAGATATAAACTTTACTAAAAACTGGAAAACAATATTTGAAAATATATAATATGCCAAGAAGAAACAAAATCATGATATTGAAGAACATTAATTATTTGAGCTTGAGTGACAACTATGATGTAAACTTATATTTAGGTACAACATAGAAGGTATTGAACTCAAAGAAACATGGTCACTGATTTTAAACTCTAGAAGTACTTCCATGTTCTTGTTTCTAAAGCACTAAGCTATGTTGTGAAAAGGATGGTAAAAGACTCCAAATCAGTTAAACTAACTTCATTCTTTTTGCTTTGTAAACCCATAATTAAGCTTAATTTGTCGCGAAAGGGGCGATATTGATCTTACTTGGAAGATCCCATGGATCATACTTGTAAATATCCAGTTGTTTGATGAGCTCTATGGATAGAGGCTTCTGCTGTATCTTCCTCTTCAGGTAAAACCCTACTAGCTCTTCATCTGTCGGATGGAAGCGAAAACCCGGCAGTATCACTTCATCCGCTTTCTCCATATGATTACTTCTCTCGTACATCATGATCTTCTCCTTCTTCTTCTTCTTTATTCAAACTCAAAATATTCTACTGCGACCATAAATTATATATATATATATATATATATATATATATATATGAAGCCAACTTCTAATTAAAACTCAATAGTAATGGCGAAGTTTGACATGCTGAGTTAAAAAAAAGAACAAATCTAGCACATAACTAAGTTTTTCTTACTAATGATATTCTCTACTACTGGTACCATAAAATGGTTTTAAGTTTAAAAGAGGAAACCTACCTCAGGAAAACTATGTGATAGACACAAGAAACCTAACTCCGACAAGACCACAGCTCATTCAGTTGAATGAGCTCATGTGCTTCCTAATGGTCCGGCTCATCTTCCGGGACTCCTCCGACCGATGTCGAGGAAAGAGGCTGAAGGAATGGCTCTTATAAATAGCAATCTAGCTGCTTAAAAGGACTGTTAAGGAAGCCAGGTCAGCACAATTTTTTTAAATAATTAAAACACCTTTTCAATCGTATAAATTATAGGAATGTACCAAGAATTACCTCAAAATGGCTACAACTTTTGCAGTATATGGGGATTTTCAAATCATATCTTTTTTCACACTTTAATATTCCTTCTAATGGAGTAAAACAAATTTTAATGCATACCAAGACAAATTATAGCCTTCAGCCACATCCATTCTACAGTAATTAACTCTCTTTTTTTGTATTTTTTGTATTTTTGGGACTAAATTTCAATTTAAATATCCTCCACCATTCAAGTTTTTCAAATTAATATCTTAAACTTTTTAACTAGACAACTTACTACCCCTCAACTATTGAATATGTTTAAATTGATACGTACCCTCCGTCAGTCAGGAATTAAGTTTTCCATTAAAAAAAAAATACCAAAGTACCTTCCCTCTCTCCCCTCTCCCGCCACTCATCTGCCCCGTCGCTGCACCGCCATCCCGCTAATGCTACTAAGAAGAGAGGGTGGGAGAGAGGATGAGAGTATTTTTATCATTTAATATTTTTAGTTAACGCTGTAATTAGAGTATTAAGTTGTACAATTATAGTTGATGTATTAAATTGTCTATTTTTTAAGTTTAGAATATCAAATTGGAAAATTCATATAGTGAGGGTATCAAGTTGAAATTTAGTCTTTTTTTTATGCATGGGAATTGAACTATTATGCACGACTCCATAGCGAACACGAAACATTAACTTATAATTTTAACGTGATGATAACAAAAAATTATCAAGACACAAATACCAAATTAAAAGCACAAGAACACAAATATATGTGGTTCGGTCAAACTCAACCTACTCCACGAAAGAAAGAAAAAAAATCTCATATAGAGTTACAAACACACATAACACAATCAACAACCTCTCCTTTTGAGATCTCTCATTTTCTTTCTTGAAGACTCATTTAATAAAAAAAATTTAGCAAATCCTAAGCAAAGTCCCTTCTTACTCTTCTAAACTCTAGCATAATAGCAACAAGCAATAAACTTCTTAACCGCCAAATCGTAGGTTGGTAGAGAGACGTAAATAGGTCTGGAGCAATAAGCTCAATAAAATTGAGTTGATCCTGAACAAAAGGTATGTCGAAGACCTTCAATATACCTTCGATATACCTTTCGTAGCACAAACTTGTTGGATCAAAATCTTACTTTTAAACATATCGACGGTTATATTGACGGCATGTTGTCGATATACTGTCAGGTTGATATTGTTCCGTTTTATTTTTTTTGGCTGTTTTAATTCCTTCCGGTCTTTCTCCGATCACAGGCCAAAATTTCAAAACTTAACCCTCTCCATCTCCCAATACAATAGTTCAAATTTATATTTCAATCCCAGGAATCTAAAAATTCCTCTGATATCCCTTTTATCTATTGGCTTCTGTTCCCCCTGATCCAAAAATCCCATGGCACATATCAAATCCACTTTTTCCCCTTCTGGTGTGCCTCTAATCATCACTCCCTTGCAGTTACATGCTCTCTCCTTGTCAGTGTCCATTTGGATCCTTATGGAGATTCCTCAAATCCAACTAAAAAAACAAATCAGAGGAAAGGGATATTAATACTCAATAAATATATTAGAGCTCCCTTAACCTGACTTTATAAATAAACATCAATTAAGTGGAACATCTATCTAAGTTAACTGTTCCACTTTCACACAAGTAAGTGGATAAATGACATAATGACAAATTTATCCCTTGAACTCTTGGCCATGTTGGGTGTCTATAGCCTTTGTGTGCTACTGGATCTCGTCCTTAATAGTAAATTGCGGAAGCAATAGTTAAGGGTGAGTGTGACGATGGAGATGAGGTCGAGGAGATGGTGATGTTCACTTGTAGCTATCTTGTTCTTTGCGTATAACCCACTGCTAATAGTAAAAGAAGCTTCTCAGCCTTAAATTCGGACTAGTCAAGCTGATAGCTTTGGACCCAGATTTGTGTTGTGTTTCGTCTTCAGTAGCCGTAGGCGCTTAGTCATACGTACATACTTTCACTAAAGATACTAGCTATGACAAGATTGTTCCAGTACTGATATATATCACACAGTAACAATACATTAACTGGGATTTGCTTGTTTGATATATTAATTGATCGATTCAACGTTACTTTTGATAAAACAAGATTATTTGAAATGAATTATATATGCCATACTCTGGATTCTCTGGCCAGCTGGATGTGTGTATATTTTGTGATATGCTATCTTATTAATCTGTCTGTTTTAGGATTATTTACACTAATTTTTCATATGTTTTTTACACAGACTTTCACCTTACTTTTCAAATAATTATACAGACTTTTTCTATGATTTATGTAAAATGTATTACACTAACCATCCTTATTTTAAAAATAAAACAGAAAGGGAGATTCGTATAATTATTTAAAAAATAAGAGAGGTTCGTATAATAAACATAGAATATATGAAAGATTAGTGTAAATAATCCATGTTTTTATGACGAATTAAATCGCACTACGGTCACTACCATGCCTGCCATCCACATTGGTTTAGTCACCTATGAGTCATCGGGCCTTCGAGTCCTCGTGAGTTCTACATCAATCAGTCAATATAGCCACTTCTTGAGCATGGTTACCATAAGAATAAAGGATCAAGAGTTGTACATTTAGCATCAGTTCTGACAAGTTTGGATGATTAATCAGTCTAGTTACATGAACACAGTTGCTTTAGTTTTCTAGGTTTCAGTAGTTTCTGATTGCAGAAAACACTGCAATTCTTTTGGATATAGCGCTAGCTAGGTATGAGCAAAACCTAATTACAACAAAAAGGAACAAAAGAAAAGGTCCAACCTGTCCATTAATATCTTAACTAACTTCCATGACCAAGATTTCCAAACCATGCATGTCTGCCCAAGTGTGAACAAGGGAGAAGTAGCTTCTTATTAATGTGGGTTTAAGACGTAAGGGGAGTTTGCGAAAACCAATCCTGTTGAATTTTCCTAAATATGTACCCCTCGTTTTGAACCCTTCTTGTCTGTTTCTTGAACTTGGGCATGCATGCACACCCAAGTGTGCAGCCCAAGTTAAAAAAAAATGGGTCAAACCCTTCAAACCTAAGCTTCTCCTTCATTGGTATGTGAACACTGCCCCCCCTCCCAGAGATCCATGTTTCCAAGGCAGCAACCCCACATTTAATCCACTGATTAGTATAATTAATCATCAGTCGATAGATCGATCGGCTCTGATTGTAATCTTGCCATGAATGAATTGTTTAAAGCGGGCATACACGAATGACATGACGTGATCTTCGGGGTCAGAATTGGGTTTCAGAATCCAAATACTCGTCAATTTTTTCAGCAAAGCTTGGGCAAAACATACCTAAATGTATTGTGTGGTAATCTGATTGAGATAGATACATTGTGACATGTTAGTTCCGAGACGGATCAAAGATGGTAGAACACGGATCATTAGCAGAGCTCCAAGCGAGATCCGAAAGTCCGCTTTCTACTAGAATCCAAGTTGTCTTCGAGATCAGATATTCACACAAGAGTTCCTCATCTGATATTCTCGATTCCAACGAAGCACGAACCAAAACAGGTTACAAACTGACTTCGAAGAAAATGAAGTTTACAACAAACAACAAGTAAAATATTTTTCTCTTTATGTTCGCAGACGCTACAATGAGAAAGAACAAAGGAAAGAAAAAGACAGAAGAAAAGCTCCTTGTTGGGGTGGTCAAAACCACTGTTGCTCAAAACAAGATTCGCCGTACAGACGATCTGCCCTCAGGAACCAGCAAGCTCATAAATGAACTTATGGAACGCTCTTGGTCACCTTCGAAAACACTCGAAAAACACTATGTAGGAGGGGTGCTCACTGGGCCGGATAGCTCTGGTGCTCTCGGTTTTTCCAACATTTCTCATGAATGAGATGAACAAGTATATAAATAGGGGTTTTCATCACCTATGCGACCTGAGAAAGCTCAAGGATGCATACGCGCTGACCGACCAAAAGTCCGACCAAATCTCCCAAAATCTGGGTGTCAGAGTTGCATGCCCGCATGCGCCGCCTGTACGCTGCACAGCACCGCCAGACGCCAAAAGCTGCAGCCGGGTGGCACTGATAACCACGCGCCGCATGCGCCGCACTACGCCGCCAACAACAGATCTTGTCCCCTCTATGTCAAACTCTCTACATGGCTCGTTGCCTCATGTCGACCTGGCCACATGGTCCCTGGCCACATAAGCATCTGGCTGCATGAGCCCCAGTCTGCATGGCACCAGGCCGCATGAGCGCTATGAGACGATGCTGACGTGCTAAGTGCAAAGTGTGCCATCAAAGTCCCACTTTGCGCCCTTGCATGAGCCCGAGTCCGAGTCTGAGTCGCTAGGCTTAGCTCCTAAGAAAACTTCCCAAAGGTGGTAAAAAAAAGATTGTCATAATGGAGTTCACACTTAATCCCTCTAGGAAAGTCAACCCACATGGGCCCCCACTCCCCATGTGCATATGTCAATATAAAGCATATATTGGGATATACACACTGGTGGTTTTCTAATATGGGACTAAAAGTCCCAAAGCTAAGTAAAAAACACCAACAATCCCTCACATATATCACAATATTTGGTCGAACGTTCCTCACAGTAACTGTCCATCATGCATTAGGATAGATGTCGCCCACGACTTGAATCTTTTCGCATGGGTCAAACAACAGAATGATACAAGAATGGACTACGTCTTGAATTCTGAAACATAGTTGTTATTCTTTTCACTCGCACAATGACATCCAATGTGCCTCCGGTCGTATGCACGTTAAAGGCCCTATGCATACCTGGTCTCAGTGTATGTATCTTGGACGTCTACAAGTTTTTTCTCAAGAGACGGCATACATCTCTATCTATACACTTAGGTGAGTTCTTCCATTATAGAGAGTTTATAACCCGGCATGAAGCTTTGCGCTTCTGTGTGGTGCTACGCCGCTATAACATGGCCGTCCAAGGCCGAGGATCCCCCACCTGTGGTGTCATACCACTGTAGCATGAGGACACGTGCCTTTTAGTAGTGTCGTTACTACACACAACATGAAGCATTGCGCTCCTGTGCGGTGCTACGCCGCTGTGACATGGCTCAAAGCCGAGGTTCACTCATGTGGTCTCACCCACTATAGCATGAGGTCACAAGCCTCTTAGTAGTGCTATACTACATTCCAGCATGAAGCTTTGCGCTTTCATGCGGTTCTATGCCGTTGTGACATGGCTTGAAGTCGAGGTTCACTTTCTCATGTGGTGTCACTCATTATAGCATGAGGTCACAAGCCCCTTTGTAGTACTGTACTACCACTCTCTATATTCCTTCAACATTAGGCTACCTGCCTATGTGCGGTGCTACCGCCGCTGTGACATGGCTCGAAGCCAAGGTTCACTTACTCGTGTGGTGTCACGCCACTGTAGCATGGGATATGAGTCCCTTGTAGTGCTGAAACTACTAGTGCTTCTTGTAACGCACGCCGGACATTCACTCTGTCCGAGAACTCATTAAGGCGTCAAAGCCATCTCCTACAGAAAATATTCTGTTCAAGAACAAATAGTAGACTACAGTGGTTTCGGGTACGTATCCCACAATGTTCCTGAGGACTACCCATTATACCTGATATTCTCCTGGTCAATGGTCCTCCCTTTAACCAATATCTAGATGTCTGGTAGATTTTTATTTGAACCATTAGCATAAAACTAAAAGGTAGGATTGCAAAGAGGCAATATCAGAGGTCCTCCAATCCTATATCTGTTGTGTCCTTGACTATGTACGGTGTTACTGCCGCTGTGACATGGCCTGCAGCAGAGGCTTTACCCTGTCGAGGTTCCTCATGGTAGTGTCACCCCACAGTAACATGGAGTACTAAGCTCCTTCATAGTGCTTAACTCTGACTATATGCGGTGCTACTGCCGCTGTGACATGGCCTGAAGTCAAGGCTTTACCCTGTCGAGGTACCTCATGGTGGTGTCACCCCACGGTAGCATGGAGTACTACGCTCCTTTATAGTTCTTACGATTAGTTGATGCTTGAGGCCTATCATGAACGAATCTGCCAGAATCACCTAGCTCCGAATATTTAAACATTGTAATGGTGCCACCCTTGATGCACTCATGTAGCATTTTGAACGGATCTGCTGGAATCACCTAGCTCCCAACATAATCTGTTACCATGATATCATGCTTGAGGTGTTCATGTAGTGTCTTGAACGAATCTGCCAGAATCACCTGGCTCCGATCATTTAATCACTATAATGATCCACGCTAGCTGCGCTCATTCAGTATCCTATATTATACCCATACAGTTCTCTTCTCATTATTGGAGAGATGATTAGATGTCACTGATGCAGCTTCCTGGTTTTTATGGTATGTCTGTATCACTAGAATCTGTGTATCAACCATAGGAAGATCATCTGAGAGCTTCCAAAGCTATTCTGTTTTCTATGTTGTAGCTTGATAGTGCAAAGAACTCTGAGAGTAAAGACTTCTTCTTCGACTTCCACGATATAGCAGCATCACCGCTGAAGAAGTCACGTCCTCATGTGGATCTTTCACTCTTCTTTCTTGAGCACCAACTGGCATCACCAAAGCCTTCCTTCATATCTTGATAACTATTGTAGCACAGGATATACCATTGAGTCCACCTGAGAATTCTGATGACTCTCTCCTCATCTTTCAGTGTTCAACAACACACATATTGCTAGTGAAACTGAATCAACATCCCTACAGCAAGAGCTATATCAGGCCCAGTGGTACTCGCAGCTTGAATCATTCATCTGATGATGCTCGAGTACACCAATTGTTTGATGCTTTTTCTTGGATTTGGCTTCATATTCAAGTCACATCTGAGGAATATCGTCCCTGACCCAAAGCGTGTGATCAACTATTTATGCAGAGATCTTGTGACTAAGCAAGCCTACATGTCGTTTGGATTATCTTATATCTTCAGGATAATATTTTCAAACCCATATCCAGATATTGGACAAAAAGGACATCCTTGTTCTAGTGACACTTCTATATCCGCAGTTGGGACTAGTAAGTCGTCCATATAGATACAAATGATGACTCCTCCATTATCAGCCAACTTTGTGTACACACATTTTTCTGTCTCACTGATCCTGCAACAACTTTGACTAGATGACTTGTCAAACTTCTGCTATCACATCCTGGGATTTGCTACAGACCGTATAGAGATATCACCAACCCGCAGACTGTCTTCAAACCTGAACGATAATAATTATGTCTGTTGTCCGTGAATCTCTTATGTCAGTCATTCTTCAAGACTTGATGTCTTCACTTCATCTGATAAATATTAAGCTTGTGAATTATATCTACGACAATCATCACCCTGATACATGACATCCTGAACGAGGTGCCAAAGTTCTCAATCCCATGTACCTGATCCCCCCTAAGAAGCTAGCCTAGACTTGAACTCAACTGTTTTGTCTGCATTCATCTTCATTTGCTTGAAGATCTATGAGCATATAATAGGTTTAGCTCCTTTAGGCAGATTGACCAACATCCAAGTGTCATTATGGAGTCAATCTCATCATGGACTGCCTCCTCCCAGAAGACTGAGTCCCTGGTCTTTATCGCCTCATAATTGGTAAGTGGCACGACCTCCATATGATAGATGATAAGGTCATCTTTGGTCCTTCGACCTCCTGAAATTTCTTGCTGACTGCTCTACGAGTTCTGGTTCAAATATTGTTTCCTTAAAGATAACTCCTTCCTGGACTACATATTCTTCTACAGAAGTGCCAAATAACTCTGGCCAATAAGGTCCTCCGGAAGCTACTTATACGCTAAACCCCCCCCACAATCGAATAATATTCATGTAGATCTGACCTTGAACCAGAGTTACATCAGAAGTAACGAACGGTACTTGGAACGTGACCGTAAGTGCATCATTCTCCCACAGACAATCTGGAAGTCCTTTTGTTCAACCGTATAGATATCATTATTATTGTTAATTGCTCGTCCTTCCTATCTGCACCTTTAAGGATTAGGAGAGTACGGAGATGTCCTTTCATAGTCAATTCCATATTCTGAACGATGCAAATCCAAAGAACGATTCTCGTTCCATAATTAATTCCATGTTCCAAGCTGAACGACGTGAATCCAAAGAACGAAGCTTGTTCCATAGTTAATTCCATGTTCTAAGTTGAACGATGCGAATCCAAAGAACGAAACTTGTTCCATAGTCAATTTTATGTTCTAAGCTGAATGATGTGAATCCAACGAATAAAGCTTGTTCCATAGTCAATTACATGTTCTAAGCTGAACGATGCAGACTAAAGAACGATATTCTTCGTCTTGATTACTTCTGAGTCTGTTGAATTGTAGACCGGTTCGATGCTCAGCTCCAAACTTGAAGTCCCTGATGTTCTCGAATGCTTCATCCTTCGATTATAAGAAAATACACGAACGCGTTTCTCGAAAAATCGTCGAAGAAAGAAGTGATAAACTTCATCCCAGTCTTCTGTGGAAAATAGAAGTTACAAATATCTTAGCACACCAGCTCCAGAAGATATGTACTTTGTCACGACCCGCACCCGGGGTAAGGGTACTAGTCGGAAACAACGCCCAGTCTACGCCGCAGAATCGGCGGTAGAACGCTGTCTAGAAAGTCTATCTAATATAATGAACCACCAAAAGATAGTGTACTCAATCACAGAACTAAGATAGAATGAACACGAATCAGATAAGAATAGAATAGTCACAATACAACTCATGAGTCTAAAATAATACATCAATGAGTCTGAAGAAAAATACAAAAATATGCTGGAGACAAATCCAGTACAAAAGAATACTACAAAACTATAAAGCTACAACTCCAGGGTCAACTGTCTCAGTTGGGATAAGTCCCTCTTGAGCCAGGGTCTCAGAATCTAAACCCACAACATCCTGGGGTCCATAATAGGTAGGGTACTCCTCAGTGTCATCTGGAAAAATATATCCAGTCAGAAAAGGAGCAGAGTACAACCCTAACAGCAGTTCTCAAATAATGATAAAAACTATGTAACAGTAAGTAGCTGTGGATAAACAAGATGCATAAATAGATACAAGAAATATATAGACAATAAGGAAGTACTGGAAAGAAATACAATAATGAACAATATGCTGATAGAACAAGAATACTAATGACTAAGTGTGTGAGTACTAGCTTTAACATGTGATCGGCTTAGGAACTTGCACAAGAGTATAATGGCCTGGCTGATTATACGTGCGGTGTATGATCAACACTCACAAGGAACAAGACATGCACAAGGAGGGTATGATCACATATCTACACTAAAATACTCCCCATCCCGACTGGTATAATAGATCCAACCACGGTACGTTATGGCACTAGATTTCCCAAGAAGATAGCTAGTCTCCCCGAGAATCGGTGTCTGTACATGTACAAGATAACCAATGAAACAATACTTGCACCATATACACCATATACCAAGGAATAACATCTCATGACGAGATCCGGATATACCAATCCGTGTAACCATAGTGTCAAGAGAACATGTATATCTACACTAGATACAACGAACATAGAGGATATCATAAATGAGAAACTATCAGAGAATGTACTCGCCTGAAGTCCAATGAATAGTCTCACAAATGTCTGACTCGGTGCCTCGAAGACCTAGATATGGAATACCACATTAATACAAGGTCCCGGAAAGAGAACAAGTCAAACTAGGTAATTTCTAGGTCAATAAGTCAATTCTAAGTCAAAAGTCAACTATGGTCAACTCTAAAGTCCACTAAAGTCAAACATGGTCAAACCCAAAGTCAACCTCACAAGACATCTATAAAATAATATAGAGATAAACTACAATAATTTAGGAATCAAATTAGATTCAAAAAGAACTCACACAAAGTATACTAATAATATAATTAATATATACCCTAAAATAATATATATACAACCCAACATTTATATAAATAACATAATATATTATTACAATTATTATTCCTCACAAAACACATATATATATACATATATATATATACAATTATAATATATAATATATACATTAAATCTGTCAAAGCGTCATTGAAAAACAGTGAATAAAATAGGATTAAATCAAAACAGTTTAAATAGTGACAGTCGGGACTGTCACCGAAGGACTGTCACCGAAACCCAAATAATAAACTGCCACTGCTTTGGTTTTCGCTGACAGTTAAACTGTCGCGGAAAAAGCGTCGCAGAAAAGCTGCTGTTTTCCGCTGCTGCAATTAATGACAGGTTTGTCATTAATTGCCCGAAGGCTACAGCGGCTGCTATTAGTCGGCTAATTAATGACAGTTTTTTACTGTCATTAATTCACTGTCACTAAAACAAGTTGTATATATATAATTATATATATAAAAACAGAATATATAAACAATATATATATATATATATATATATATATATATAAACAGAATATATAAAACAGTATATATATATATATATAAACCATTAATACAAAAATGTACATATATATATTAATATACACATAAACTTATACCTTCAAATATTTAACAAAGAACATATAATTTACATGGCTAGAAGCACACCTAAAATATTTACATTAATATCCAAATAATTACATAATAATTATAAATAATATAATTACACAATTAAACATACAAATATATTTTATAAAATATTTTATGTATAAATTATATTATTTAACAAGTAGTAACATATATATTTGCATGCAAGAAAGCTACATATTATATTGTACATTATATTAGCACACCCAAAATATAGATCTATGCTACAATAATTACTATAATAAATACACAAAATAAATATTTAATATCCATATATATATACTAATTATAAATGAAGAATTGAACCACAATTAATTAGATCTATGCAAAAATACACACAATTGGAGAGTATCTCACCGTATCCCACTAGATCTAGGATACGCATGCGACACGAGTCCAACACACAACCAAATGCACCCCGAAAGACACAAACAAATCACAAATAATATTTATGAACAAATCAAAGCGTCAAAAGTAGATCTATGTGTCCGTGTCAAAATACGACATGTTCAAAGCCCCGTGTCGGAGGAAAACCCCCAAATGACACGTATCACCAAATAGTTGGGATACGAACCACAAGTATCCCAATATGGATACGACACTAGCCTCAAACACAAATCTCATGTTCAATTGATCTATAGGATCAATTGACACATACAACAAAATATAAATTCGGAATTCCAACAAAATTGACACAAAAAGCACCATAACTTTCTCCATGGGTCTCCTATGAACACAAAACAAAGTCCTATGGGTACTACATACATATAGGTTGATTTTACATGATTAAATCTCAGATTTAGAAGCTATTTAAATGGAAAAATCTGAATTATACCTATTGGGAGATGGATTCCCAACGAAACCTCCAATTGAGATGAACTTGCTTCCAAATTGTAGATCCTTGCTCCTCTTTGTAGATCCTTGCTTCCTTCTTCTAGATCCTTACTTTCTTCTTCTCTAATGGTGAATTGGAAAGAATTTGGAATGAATTTGGTAGGGAATTGGATTGGGAATGGAGGGAATTTGGTAGTGGGAGAATTCTAGATCTAGATTTGGAATGAGATGAGAGGAGAGAGAAATTTCCCCCCCTCTTTAATAGGCCGGCCATAGCCCCTCCCCCAAGCAATTGTAAAATGTCCAATGTACCCCTTGGGGCCTCTCATGAAGAAATAATTAAGGAAGGAAGCTTCTAGTCTAATCATTTAATTAATTTAATCCATCTCCTTAACTATGGGCTTTCTAAATGGGCCAAGTCTAACTAATTAATTCATGTTGGTCCATGGGTCCAAACTAAACTAGTTGGGTCCACTAAAATAAGTCCAAAATAATTAAATAACATCCAACAATAATTAAATAATACAACAAAAATTATTTACCATGTACAATATTTATTTAAATAGGAAATTACCAAAATACCCTTTCCTAGAAAATGTGGTAGTGACAAGTCTACCCTCCTTAAAATAATTTTGTCCACGAAATTCAAAGACGAAAACTACCCCCAAAAAATCACAGAACAGAACTAAAGAATCACAACTAACTAATGAACAGAACATAACAATGAACAGAACATAACTAGAAATAACATACCTCAAGGTACAAACAAATATGGATAACGCTCTCGCATGTCATCCTCTCTCTCCCAGGTAGACTCCCCCCGAGAGTGATGCCTCCATGCGACGCGCACCAAAGGAATAGTCTGGTTCCTCAGCACCTTCTCTCTCCGATCCAGAATTCCAACTGGCTGCTCTGGATAGCTAAGAGTAGGGCCCACCTCTATCTCTGAGTGATCCAATACATGACTAAGATCTGCCACGTATCGTCTCAACTACGACACATGAAACACGTTGTGCACTCCCTCCAATGCAGGTGGTAAGTCTAGTCTATAAGCAACTGCACCGACCCTCTCTAGAATAGTGAAAGGTCCAATGAATCGCGGACTAAGCTTTCCGCCTCCACCGAAGCGAATCGTGCCTCGTGTCGGAGAAATCCTCAGAAACACCAAACCACCCACCTAGAACAAAACACCACCTTAAGAACTTATCTATAACAAACAACCAAGAACAAGCACACAAAATAAAATCTAAACTATACCTCAAACTCCAAGGGTCTCCGATGGCTATCGGCCCAATGCCGTTGTCTGTCCTGTGCCACTCGAAGTCTGTCTCTGATCAACTGAACCTTCTCTGCTGCATCCACAACCATCTCTGGCCCAAGCAAAACTCTCTCTCCAACATCGTCCCAAGACAAAGGAGTACGACACCTCCGACCATATAGAGCTTCAAAAGGTGACATCTCTATACTGGCCTGGTAACTGTTGTTGTAAGCAAACTCTACCAAATAGAGATGGTCCTCCCAAGAACCCCCGAAATCTAGTACACAAGTGCGCAACATATCCTCGAGAGTCTGAATAGTCCTCTCTGACTGCCCATCTGTCTGGGGATGATCACTACCAGAATAAGTCAAAATAGCGACGTCCAAAAACGTCGCTAAATAACAAAAAAATGTCGCTAAAAAATTTTAGCGACGTATTTAGCGACGTTTTCACGCAGTCGGGAAAAACCAAGTCGCCGAAAGGAAAAACGTCGCTAAACGTCGCTATGCCGACGTATTTTAGCGACTTTTTTGTGTCGCTAAATTTAGCGACGTTTAGCGACTCCGAGTCTCTAAATAGCGACGTTTATTAAAGTCGCTAAACGTCGCTAATTAGCGACTTATATAGCGACGTAACAGCGACGTATTTAATGACCTGGCAGTACTGCCATGTCAGCAATTTGCGACGTACAGCGACATATTTAGCGACGTTTAGCGACGTATTTAGCGACGGCTAAATGCACGTCGCTAATTAGCGACTTTTTTAGCGACTTATAGTAACGTCGCTAGACGTCGCTAAACGTCGCTAAATACGTCGCTAAAGTTAAAAAAAATTAAAAAAAAACCTGAATTTTTCCAAACTATTATTCCTGCAATTTATAAATTTCTAATTTAAAATATACCCGGAGCAACCCTCCGTTGAATTCTATGGGTTCGTCGACCCCTTCGGTGGAACACTCAACACCGGATTAACAATATTGAATATGAATAAAAGTATCACAGTCATACAATTAATACACACAAATATTATAGACAGACAATAAAAGTTTTACAGTCACACAAAATGGGCATAAACAGCATCACAGTAACACAAAAAGGGCATAAACAGCATCACACTCACACAAAATGGACATAAACAGCATCACATAATATATAAGTATCAGAGTATCACAGTAACACAAAATGCATAATATATAAGTATATGAAACATTATAGTATCAATCTCGAGGATTTCCAAAATGGGGCAGATACCAGTCCCTCAAATACTGCGCATAAGCAGCGTTAATGTTATCAAGCTCCGCTATGGGTGCTGGGTGACTGGAACTCCCCGTCTGAGATACCGCCGCGATAGGTGCTGGGTGACTGGAACTCCCCGCAGGTGGTATCTCTTCCTCCCTAACAGTAGTCGGCATCACTTCCTCCTTAACAGTAGGAGGCATAACTTCCTCCTTAACAGTAGGAGGTGTCGCTCTCTTGGGTGCCATCTGGTAAGATAGATGAAAACAAAGAATTAGCAAATTGACTATGTAGCAGTATAGATCATTCTAAAGTAGATTATAAAGCTTTATGTATCATTCTAAAGTAAGATAGATGAAAACAAAGAATTAGCTATTGGAACGGAAGCATAATTTAATTAAATAGCACACCAATTAATATTAAATCACTAAAAATAAAATAACTATACAAAATGACAAAATTATCCTCATCTAAAAATGTGGGGGTGATACTAACCAATACACCCACTGACACTGCATTACCCAACTTACACTAATTACTTAACTTTCAACTGAACATCGCATCATCCAGGCCCCCCCCCCTTTAGTCACTTCATAGTTCAATATTACCACCACATACATGCTATCAAGATACACACCCTCAAACTTTCTCACTTGTCATTTACTACTGCCACTGCTAACATTTTTGTTAAAATTTCATCACTGAACTTCTGCTCTTCTAATTATCAGATTGCACAGAGCACCATGTATGTGCTTGAGCAACTGACCTTCACTCCCTCCCCAGGCTCATTTCTCCATGCTTGTACAACCTGTGTATAATCCATACTCAAACACGATATTACATTCATACACTCACACACCCACAGGCACAAGTATCTCATCATCCTTACAACACTTAAGTCACTGCTATTGAGCAGTGACTCTCCTCCCCTTAGTACAACTCGAGCACCAATTGGCTCCCTCACACAGATACAACAGCAGTACCAACTACCAATACTTCCCCTATCTCTTGCGGTGTTGCTCTCTCTCTAGCAGTGCAACATAAGTTGCAGCTGTTACTGATACTTCATAGCCCGACCACAGCACAGTGCTGCCCAACCCTGTTGTGTAAGCACCAAATGATGTGTACTGATATGTGCATATCACTCTATACTGCTATCACAGCTTCTATAAGCTAACCAACACACCACTTATTCCCCCACTGCCACATACACACCATTAGTCACACAGGCACCTCATTAGTTAAGGGACACACACACACAACCACGAAAATACACACACACACACACTCACACACACACACACACACATATATATATATATATATATATATATATATATATATATATATATGACATCTACACAAATACATATATCATAGCCTCCAATATAACACACACACTAGCATTTAAACAAACACTTAAAGTGTATAACTAGAAAATTATGATACACATCCATTGAGAAGCCCAAAATCCTAAAGCCCCTTAAAAATCAACAACAAAAAGTAACCTAAAAAAACACTTACAAGCAAAGCAAACCCTAACCCTAATCCTAACCCCAGGTCAAAAAACCTAACCCTATCCCTAACCCTAACCCTAACCCCAACCCTAAACCTAACCCCTGCGTCTGTGTCTGTGTGTCGTGTGTGTGTCGTGTTTGTGTGTGTGTCTGTGTGTGTGTCGTCTATGTGTGTCGTGTGTGTGTGTCTGCGTCTGTGTGTGTGTGTGTCGTGTGTGTCTGTGTGCGTGTGTCGTGTCTGTGTGCGTGTGTCGTGTCTGTCAAGTGTCTTGTGTCAGTGTCACATGAGAGAGAGAGAGAGAGAGAGAGAGATTACCTAGAGCTCGAGGAGGAGGAGGGGGAAGCCGGAGTAGACGCAGCCGTGGAAATCCGGTCGCCGGAGAGGGGGGGGGGCGGGGGAATTCGAAAGGTTTCGAAATTTTCGACGAAATTTTCGACAGACGGAGAAAAGAAAACCGAGCCCTAATTAAACAAAAATTAGCGACGTTTAGCGACGTCACATAATTACGTCGCTAAAATTAAAATTAGCGACGCAAATGAAGTCGCTAAATACGTTGCTAAATTTTTTTGATATATACGTCGCTAATTACGACGCTAAACGTCGCTAAATCAGATATATTAGCGACGTTTAGCGACCTTAATTGAACTTATAGCGACTATCCTTTTAAAATCTTAATAAAAGTCGCTAAACGTCGCTAAATGTCGCCATTTAGCGACGTCTAGCGACGCGTTTTACAGAGTCGCTGATTTAGCGACGTTTTAACTAGACGTCGCTAAAATACGTCGCTAATACCGCTTATTCTGGTAGTGGATATGCAGTACTGAACTTGAGCTGAGTGCCCAACTCTCCTGCAAACTCCTCCAGAAATGAGAAGTGAAACGACTATCCCGATCTGAGACTATGCTAACGGGAACTCCATGTATCCTAACGATCTGCCTCACATACATCTCTGCCAGCTTCTCCGTAGACAAACCCACCTTGAAAGGCAAAAAGTGGACCGACTTGGTCAATCTATCAACAATGACCCAAATCGCGTCTTTCCCTCCTGGAGATCGTGGTAGTCCGGACACAAAATCCATAGTAATGTGTTCCCACTTCCACTCTGGAATGGGTAATGGCTGAAGTAAACCTCCTGGCCTCTGCCTCTCGGCTTTCACCTGCTGGCACACTAAGCATCTGGATACAAACTGTGCCACTTCCCTCTTCATGCCATACCACCACACACTCTCTCGCATATCCCGATACATCTTGTTAGCACCTGGATGTATGGAATACTGAGAGCGATGCGCTTCCTGTAATATCTCCTCTCGCAACTCCCCACTAGGCACACACAATCTAACTCCATGCCTCAAAGATCCATCCTCTGCAATAGTGAAATCATCCTCCAATCCTGCTCTCACCTGAGCTCTGATACTCCTCAAAGATACGTCATCATACTGTGCTGCCTTGATCCTATCCATCAAATCTGAATGTATCTGCAATCCCCACATCTGCATAGCACCACCCGGAACAATCACCTCAATGCCCAAGCTCTCCAAGTCCTCCAACAAATATCGATCCTGCGTCAAGAACATAGCTACCGGATACCTGCTCAAAGCATCGACAACTACATTGGCCTTCCCAGGATGATATTTCAAAGAGATATCAAAATCTTTCATCAGTTCCAACCACCGACGCTGCCTCATGTTCAACTCCTTCTGCGTGAAAACGTACTTCAAGCTTTTGTGGTCTGTGAAGATCTCCACACGCTCTCCGTACAAATAATGTTTCCACAACTTCAGGGCGAATATGACAGCTGCCAACTCCAAATCATGGGTAGGATAGTTCTTTTCATGAGGACGCAATTGCCTGGATGCATAGGCAATCACTTTCCCATGCTGCTGAAGAACACAACCTAAACCCTTTCCCGATGCATCACTATAAATAGTGAAACCTCCGGACCCTGATGGCAATGTCAAAATAGGAGCAGACGTCAACCTCTTCTTCAACTCCTCAAAAGCGGCCTGGCAATCTTCCGTCCAAACAAACTCCACATCCTTCCTTGTGAGTCTGGTCATCGGCTCGGCAATCCTCGAAAAATCTTGCACAAACTTTCTGTAGTAGCCTGCCAATCCCAAGAAACTCCTGATCTCTGCTACCGAACTCGGAGTCTTCCAAGATTCCACTGCTGAAATCTTCTTCGGATCCACTGAAATACCATCACCAGTCACAACATGCCCCAAGAATTCCACCTTGTCCAAGAAAAACTCATATTTGGACAACTTTCCATACAGCTTCTCCTTCCTCAGCACATCCAACACAATCCTCAAATGCTCCTCATGCTCCTCCGGTGTCCTCGAGTATATGAGTATGTCGTCGATGAACACCACCACGAACTTGTCAAGGTACTGGTGGAACACCTTGTTCATCAAGTTCATAAATACCGCCGGTGCATTAGTCAAACCAAACGGCATCACCATAAACTCGTACTGACCATACCGAGTTCTAAAAGCAGTCTTCGGTATGTCCTCCGGCTTCACCTTCACCTGATGGTAGCCTGATCTCAAATCTATCTTAGAAAATACCTTCGCACCACTCAACTGATCAAACAGATCATCAATCCGTGGCAAAGGATACTTATTCTTGATAGTGAGATTATTCAAAGCCCTGTAATCAATGCACATACGCACCGATCCATCCTTCTTCGGTACAAACAATACCGGGGCTCCCCATGGTGAAGAACTCGATCTGATAAACCCCTTATCCTGCAATTCGTCCACCTGCTTCTTCAACTCGACCAGCTCGCTGTTGTTTACTCTATAGACATGCTGCGAAATCGGTTCTGCACCTGGCACCAAGTCTATAAAAAATTCAACATCTCGATCTGGCGGCAATCCTGGCAATTCTTCAGGAAACACATCCAAAAATTCTGCTATCAACGGATGCGACAACTCCTTGTCTTCTACCATAGCTCCACAAATAATGCCTTCTCCCTGCTCCGCAGCTCCTCTAGCAAACTCGAACTCTGGCTCTCCTGGCGGACCAAACAAAACTCTACCTCCTCTACAATCTATGCTAGCACGGTGCCTACTCAACCAATCCATCCCGAGTACAATGTCGTAGCTCGGAAGTGGCATTACAAGTAGACACGCACTCAACTCCCGGCCTCCCAGAGTAACTCTCCGATCTTTGCAAATATCATTAACCAGGATAATGCCTCCCCCGGTCATGATCTTGCAAGTCCTAAGCAAAGACTCAGCTACCAAACCATGCTTTAGAGCAAAAGAAACAGATACAAAACTATGGGAAGCACCACTATCAAACAAAGCTAAAGCTGGAATGGAATCAAGAAGAATAGAACCTGCGATGACATCTCCGGTGGGTTCCTCCTCTTCGACTGTCATAGCAAACGCTCGTCCCTGCCGAGCACCTCCCTGCTGCTGATGCTGGACAAAACGCTGCTGCTGTGTCGGAAGCGGTCCCCTCGGTTGTGCTGCAGGTGGTCTCATCTGTACCCTCGGAGCTGGAGCTGCTCCCTGAACTGCACGACGAGGACACTCCCTCAATTGATGCCCTTCAGTACCACAATACAAACAAACTCCTAGCCTCTTTCTGCAAACTTCCCAGATGTGGTCGGGCTTCTTGCAGAAGTTGCATAGAGCTTGCTGTAACTGCCTCTGCTGCTGAGGTGCCTGGTGAAAAGGCGCTCTAGCTGGAGTCTGGTTCTGCTGTGGCTGCTGGAAAGGTCTGGACTGGAAATGAGGACGTTTGGCAGATACTGCACTGCCGTTGGCCCCCAGAAAAGAATCACGGTCTCTCTTGGTCTTCAAACCCAGATCCCGCTCAACCTTGCGTGCCTCCGCAAGTATCTCCGAGTATGTCTCATAAAAAGACGGAATGAGAATCTTCACCTCCCAGTTTAGACCCTCTCGGAAACGAATAGCTCGAACCTCCGGCTCCCTCACCAGATACTCTGCAAATCGGCTCAGCCTACCGAACTCTGCAGCGTATTCCTCCACAGACATGCTTCCCTGAATGAGACTCTCAAATTGTCTCCCCAAGTCAAGCCTGTCTATCCGGGCGAAAAACTTCTTCTTGAAAAGGTCCCTGAATACCTCCCAAGATTGTCCTGCGTCAACTAGAACTGGCTCATTCCTGAACCAGGTACGAGCGACGTCGAACAGTTGAAGTCCTACCCCTCAACCTTCAGATCTTCAGAAAGACGGGACACCCTCATAAGACGCTCAATGTCCTCGAGCCAATCATCAGCATAGACGATGCCCTCCGTCCCTTTGAAAACCCTAGGCTCCAGTTTCTTGAAGTCCTGAATGTTGCCTGGCCGAAGCTGAGCAACCTGAGGAACAACCTGCTGCTGGACCGGAACTCCTCTCTCAACTACAGCACGAGCAAGCTGATGAGCACTCTCGATGCCCTGCCGTAGAACGTCGGTCTGCCTCTGATGTGCCTCCGACTGAGCCCTCTGTGCCTCGAGCATCTCACAAAATAGAGTAAACATCTGTGACGCCTCTGCTGGTACATGAGGTGGAGGTGGAAGCCCCTCATATACAGCTGGCACAGTCCTCTGAGTGGGTGGTGGACCTCCGAAAGCAGCTGACACTCCAATCACCGGAGAAGTGACTGGTGCAGGCCCTCGGGATGTCGCAGACCTCTCAGAAACTGCTCTTCCTTGCTGTGATCTAGTCTTAGGCGGCATCCTGAGACAAAGCGAAAGAAAGAATCAATATGGCACAAGATGTAAGATATTCAAGGAAAGGACAGTTTAAGAGATCAAGTATCAACGTCAAAGGAGAATAGTTGAATCAAAAGAATTTTCCTAGATGTGATTGAGTATCTCAGCCTATATCCTATATCCTATTGCAGGCTCGCAGTAGTACAACTAAGTTGTCGCACTACCACGATATCACATACTTTGTGAAGCTATACCTGTATGGGCCACCACCAAAAACGTGTCACGACCCACACCCGGGGTAAGGGTACTAGTCGAAAACAACGCCCAGCCTACGCCGCAGAATCGGCGGTAGAACGCTGTCTAGAAAGTCTATCTAATATAATGAACCACCAAAAAATAGTGTACTCAATCACAGAACTAAGATAGAATGAACACGAATCAGATAAGAATAGAATAGTCACAATACAACTCATGAGTCTAAAATAATACATCAATGAGTCTGAAGAAAAATACAGAAATATGCTGGAGACAAATCCAGTACAAAAGAATACTACAAAACTATAAAGCTACAACTCCAGGGTCAACTGTCTCAGTTGGGATAAGTCCCTCTTGAGCCAGGGTCTCAGAATCTAAACCCACAACATCCTGGGGTCCATAATAGGTAGGGTACTCCTCGGTGTCATCTGAAAAAATATATCCAGTCAGGAAAGGAGCAGAGTACAACCCTAACAGCAGTTCTCAAATAATGATAAAAACTATGTAACAGTAAGTAGCTGTGGATAAACAAGATGCATAAATAGATACAAGAAATATATAGACAATAAGGAAGTACTGGAAAGAAATACAATAATGAACAATATGCTGATAGAACAAGAATACTAATGACTAAGTGTGTGAGTACTAGCTTTAACATGTGATCGGCTTAGGAACTTGCACAAGAGTATAATGGCCTGGCTGATTATACGTGCGGTGTATGATCAACACTCACAAGGAACAAGACATGAACAAGGAGGGTATGATCACATATCTACACTAAAATACTCCCCACCCCGACTGGTATAATAGATCCAACCACGGTACGTTATGGCACTAGATTCCCCAAGAAGATAGCTAGTCTCCCCGAGAATCGGTGTCTGTACATGTACAAGATAACCAATGAAACAATACTTGCACCATATACACCATATACCAAGGAATAACATCTCATGACGAGATCCGGATATACCAATCCGTGTAACCATAGTGTCAAGAGAACATGTATATCTACACTAGATACAACGAACATAGAGGATATCATAAATGAGAAACTATCAGAGAATGTACTCGCCTGAAGTCCAATGAACAGTCTCACAAATGTCTGACTCGGTGCCTCGAAGACCTAGATATGGAATACCACATTAATACAAGGTCCCGGAAAGAGAACAAGTCAAACTAGGCAATTTCTAGGTCAATAAGTCAATTCTAAGTCAAAAGTCAACTATGGTCAACTCTAAAGTCCACTAAAGTCAAACATGGTCAAACCCAAAGTCAACCTCACAAGACATCTATAAAATAATATAGAGATAAACTACAATAATTTAGGAATCAAATTAGATTCAAAAAGAACTCACACAAAGTATACTAATAATATAATTAATATATACCCTAAAATAATATATATACAACCCAACATTTATATAAATAACATAATATATTATTACAATTATTATTCCTCACAAAACACATATATATATACATATATATATATATATATATACAATTATAATATATAATATATACATTAAATCTGTCAAAGCGTCATTGAAAAACAGTGAATAAAATAGGATTAAATCAAAACAGTTTAAATAGTGACAGTCGGGACTGTCACCGAAGGACTGTCACCGAAACCCAAATAATAAACTGCCACTGCTTTGGTTTTCGCTGACAGTTAAACTGTCGCGAAAAAAGCGTCGCAGAAAAGCTGCTGTTTCCCGCTGCTGCAATTAATGACAGGTTTGTCATTAATTGCCCGAAGGCTACAGCGGCTGCTATTAGTCGGCTAATTAATGACAGTTTTTTACTGTCATTAATTCACTGTCACTAAAACAAGTTGTATATATATAATTATATATATAAAAATAGAATATATAAACAATATATATATATATATATATATAAACAGAATATATAAAACAGTATATATATATATATATATATATAAACCATTAATACAAAAATGTACATATATATATTAATATACACATAAACTTATACCTTCAAATATTTAACAAAGAACATATAATTTACATGGCTAGAAGCACACCTAAAATATTTACATTAATATCCAAATAATTACATAATAATTATAAATAATATAATTACACAATTAAACATACAAATATATTTTATAAAATATTTTATGTATAAATTATATTATTTAACAAGTAGTAACATATATATTTGCATGCAAGAAAGCTACATATTATATTGTACATTATATTAGCACACCCAAAATATAGATCTATGCTACAATAATTACTATAATAAATACACAAAATAAATATTTAATATCCATATATATATACTAATTATAAATGAAGAATTGAACCACAATTAATTAGATCTATGCAAAAATACACACAATTGGAGAGTATCTCACCGTATCCTACTAGATCTAGGATACGCATGCGACACGAGTCCAACACACAACCAAATGCACCCCGAAGGACACAAATAAATCACAAATAATATTTATGAACAAATCAAAGCGTCAAAAGTAGATCTATGTGTCCGTGTCAAAATACGACATGTTCAAAGCCCCGTGTCGGAGGAAAACCCCCAAATGACACGTATCACCAAATAGTTGGGATACGAACCACAAGTATCCCAATATGGACACGACACTAGCCTCAAACACAAATCTCATGTTCAATTGATCTATAGGATCAATTGACACACACAACAAAATATAAATTCGGAATTCTAATAAAATTGACACAAAAAGCACCATAACTTTCTCCATGGGTCTCCTATGAACACAAAACAAAGTCCTATGGGTACTACATACATATAGGTTGATTTTACATGATTAAATCTCAGATTTAGAAGCTATTTAAATGGGAAAATCTGAATTATACCTATTGGGAGATGGATTCCCAACGAAACCTCCAATTGAGATGAACTTGCTTCCAAATTGTAGATCCTTGCTCCTCTTTGTAGATCCTTGCTTCCTTCTTCTAGATCCTTGCTTTCTTCTTCTCTAATGGTGAATTGGGAAGAATTTGGAATGAATTTGGTAGGGAATTGGATTAGGAATGGAGGGAATTTGGTAGTGGGAGAATTCTAGATCTACATTTGGAATGAGATGAGAGGAGAGAGAAATTTTCCCCCCTCTTTAATAGGCCGGCCATAGCCCCTCCCCCAAGCAATTGTAAAATGTCCAATGTACCCCTTGGGGCCTCTCATGAAGAAATAATTAAGGAAGGAAGCTTCTAGTCTAATCATTTAATTAATTTAATCCATCTCCTTAACTATGGGCTTTCTAAATGGGCCAAGTCTAACTAATTAATTCATGTTGGTCCATGGGTCCAAACTAAACTAGTTGGGTCCACTAAAATAAGTCCAAAATAATTTAATAATATCCAACAATAATTAAATAATACAACAAAAATTATTTACCATGCACAATATTTATTTAAATAGGAAATTACCAAAATACCCTTTCCTAGAAAATGTGGTAGTAACATACTTATAGTCACCCGTCTAAACGGCTTCTTGACTACTTGTGTTTGAGCACAGTCATCACAACTCTCCACCTCTTTACCCCCACATCTTAGAGGTATCCCTGGATTAGACATCTTTGTTTGAAAAAAATATGTCTTAGTCAGATGTGTCACAACTCAATAAGAGCAATCCCTTCGTCAAGCCGGAAGTCCAGAATTATAATATCAATTCCTAGATCTTCTGCTTGACACTTGTTCGCCATAAAGACCTTCTTCTAAGATAGTGGTCTTCCTGGTAAATTGCTCTTTCTCAGATCATGTGTGGTCAGATGCACCAGTGTCTACCCACTAGTCTACAACCACGCTTGATGACTCAACCTGCACAATTATAGCAACCAAGTTAAGTAATCAAAAGAACCAAGTTTAGCTATACCTTGCTATATTAGTTCGGATTGGTTCTGCAGTCAAGCTCAAATTCCAGCCATGCGTCAAGTCCTGTCAACTGCAGAGACCTTCATGCGCAAGGTCCACCATGCGCCAATCTTGCTATGCGCAGAGACATCCATGTGCGTAGGTCTCCATGCGCGTCCTACATGCGCAGAGACATCATTCGCATGAGACACTATGGGCCCAGCTCTTCTATGCGCCAAGACTTATCATGCGCCAAGGCCTACCTTGCGCCAAGGCTTGTTTATGCTCAGAGACATCCATTCGCGTAGGCCTCTATGCGCAGAGACATCATGCGCATGAGACACTATGCGTCCAGCTCTGCTATGCGCCAAGACTTGTCATGCGTCAAGGCCTGCCATGCGCCAAGGCTTGTTATGCGCATAATCTGCAATCTTTGTAATCTTCCTTCCATCCTCGGGAATGGTAGGTACCAACAACTCACTTTCAACATTTGACAAATGACTCTTCTCTCATCCAAATGTTCGAAGTGTGTCCCTTCATTCTTCTCAAGTTTGTGAAAACTTGTTAAAGGAAAGATTTAATCGGATGTTTTTTATCTTTCTTCGGATCTTGATTTGAGATTGTTAGTCCCGAGGTGGATCAAAGATAGTAGAACACGGGCCATTAGCAGAGCTCCAAGCGAGACCCGAAAGTTCGCTTTCTACTAGAACCCAAATTGTCTTCGAGATCAGATATTCACATAACAGTTCCTCATCTGATATTCTTGATTCCAACGAAACACGAACCAAAACAGGTTACAAACTAACTTCGAAGAAAATGAATATTACAATAAGAAACAAGTAAAATGTTCTTTTCTTTACGTTCGCAGATACTACAATGAGAAAGAACAAAGCAAAAAAAAAAAGATAGAAGAAAAGCTCATTGTTGGGTAGTCAAAACCACTGTTGCTCAAAGCAAGATTCGTCGCACAAACGATCTGCCCCCAGGAACTAGCAAGCTCATAAATGAACTTCTAGAACGCCCTTGGTCACCTTCGAAAACACTCAAAAAACACTATGTAGGAGGGGTTCTTACTAGGTCGCATGGCTCTGGTGCTCTAGGTTTTTCCAATTCTTCTCATGAATGAGATGAACCTCTATATAAATAGGGGATTTCAGCACCTATGCGGCCTGAGGAAGATCAAGGCCACATATGCACTGACCAACCAGAAGCCCGATCAAATCCCCCAAAATCTGGGTGTCAGAGCCTCATGCGCCGCCTGCACGCTGCACAGTGCCGCCAGGCGCCGAAAGCTGCAGTCGCATGTTACTGATAACCACGCACCGCACTACTCCGCCAATAACAGATCTTGTCCCCTCCACGTCAGACTCTCCACATGGCTCCTTGCCTCATGTCGACTTGGCAGCATGGTCCTTGGCCGCATAAGCACCAGGCCGCATGGCACCAGGATGCATGGCACCAGGCCGCATGAACACCTGGATGCATGAGCACCTAGCCGTATGAGAACCTGGCCGCAGGGCACCAGACCGCAAGAGTAAAAACCCGCAAGAGCACCTGGCCGCATGAGTACCAAACCGCATGACGACCTGACACATGCGCACGACCTATAGCGATCGATCATGCGTCTGAGCTAGCAACCGTGCATGCAACTTGCGCATGAGCACCTGGCCGCATGGCTCCAGGACGCATGACGACCTAAAGCATGCGTCCAACGTATAGCGACCGATCATACGTCCGAGCTAGCAACCGTGCATGCAACTTGTGCATGAGCACCTGGCCGCAAGAGCACCTGGTCTACATGGCACCAGGCCGCATGAGTACAAGGCCGCATTCGTCCGACGTATAGCGACCGATCATGCGTTCGAGCTAGCAACCGTGTATGCAACTTGCGCATAAAAGGAGAATATGAGCGTCATGCGACAATGCTGACGTACGTGCAAAATGCAAAGTGCGCCATCAAAGCGCCACTTTGCGCCCTTGAGCCCGAGTCTGAATTGGGGCTTAGCTCCTAAGAAAAACTTTCCAAAGGTGGTGATAAAACAAAGATTGTCATAATGGAGTTCACACTTAATCCCTCTAGGAAAGTCAACCCACATGGACCACCACTCCCCATGTGCATTTGTCAATACAAAGCATAGCTATATATTGGGATATACACGGTGACGATTTTCCAATGTGTGACTAAAAGTCCCAAAGCTAAGTGAAAAACACCAACAATGACCTTACGACCATGTTTCGTTCGCGGAACCATGATCTTGGAAAAGAAAAGTTACTCATTTCATATGTTTGGATGCGAATGTAAATGAGAAAAATAATTCCCAAAAGAAAAATAGGAAGAAAAATAGTTTTTCCATCCACCAAAGGATTTACTTTTCCATCTCTCTAAGGATTCAGTTTTACTTCCAATTTCTTTAGTTTTTTCAAACAGAGGAAATTATAATTAAAAAAAAAAAAAAAAAAAAGGAAAGAGCAAAGATTCCTTTCCCATTAACCAAACGTGACGGAAGTGTGATATAAGTTTCATCAGTTAAAAATAGTTGATGATCACTTAAAAGTTTCATTCGTATCGTCTATTCTTTCCTTATCTCGCATATCATCATGATGCTCATTTCTTGTTTGATTTTTACCTAAAATAGAATCTGCTCACCATAGTAAAAAAGCAATTAAACATCTACAATGTCTTTGTTAAAAGATGCTTTCTGAATGCATTATTTTTATTTTGACGTTGATAGGTAATGCTATTTGGTCTCTGTCTCTCTCCCCTATACGAGCACTGAGAATATAACGATATTATTCAAAATGTTCTATAATTATTATACACTTATATTTAGACGTCGTAATTTACGGATCTATGTATGTCATAATTTTCAACTCGATCTGTTGACATAGCAAAACCAAACTACATGGCTAAGTTTGAACATGTTTTGCTTCATATATATGATCTTATTTTGGCCAGAAATGGCTTGGTCAATGATGATGAAACTCTATATGTAATCAATTATTTACTTCACCAAGTATGGGTGATTTTGTTTTCTTTAATTGCTAAAGAAGTAAGAACTATATGATGTTACGATATTTATAAAAAAAAATTCTTTTTATCCGGCCCTAAAGTAATAAAGAAAATAACCATTTAATAATTAACGAATCTAGATCTCTCATGACTAGGTCCTTCTAAAACTTGCAATGTCACAAAATATAATACACCATTAATAGCTTCGTCTTTTCTATTCGATAGAACCGTTTGTACGTAGCTTTGTCATGCCTGTTAAATCAAAATTTCAAATGCCAGTATGTGCCCTTTTATTTTTATTTTTGGTCTCTTCCTCAATAAATTTCTCTCTGCAAGCCAATATAAGAATTCTTGGTTCATGTTGGATGCAGTAATCATAAATTAAACAGGGGATTATAATAATTTGGCTTTTGCAATATTATTGGAATAATTTGGTTTGAAGTGTGCAGACTAAGGAGCTATACATAATACAAGTCGAGTAGCACACTTTGGGAGCTATGCAAGTCGAGTACAAGTGCTTAAGACTGAACTATACAAAGTCAAGTAAGTATACACTTTTTACTTGATTATGGTTGGAAATGTGATGTTGAAGTTTTCTCATTTATTACACTTTGATGTGGGTGCTTACACTCAAAATCATACTCTATTTCCTTACTAAACCACAGAGCAAAAAGAATTGTCATACTCTTCTAGTTTATATACTCTTCTAGTTTATTGCACCAATGGTTGGCTTGGAGACCAAGACTTAATGTGCTGGAAGCCAAGGCTTCCAATTCACTCCAAAATCTCTTGGTAAGAACCATTCACTTTATTAGTATACTGTTACTTCTGTGCAAAATCTCTTAGTTCTACACATGCAGTACAAAATGTTCTCCTCGTCACTTCCAAGACAAGCTAGCTAGAAACGGAAGATCTTCTCAATCGACTATGAGGAAAAATGAGGCTACAAAGAAATCTTGCTAGTTGTTATGAACAACTATAAACTACAGAAAGGGAACTCCTAAATAAGATTGATGCTTGAAGTATAATCGAAGATATTGTTCAAGTGTGCGTACTGCCGTTTAATTTTCGTTGTCCACTATTCTTTTTTATGTTTGATTTTAACTTTCATGTTTAAATGTAATATCATTGTCATAATTGTTAGTTTTGCTTGAGCAAAAGCTCAACTTCCTTCTTTCCTTGAGTCCCATATCGGATGGGTCAACCCCTCCTTGTATGTATATATTAGTTCATCTTCATTGCTTTCTTAAAGATGTTGTGTGGGGAACCCCTTGCCACATGCGCGCGCTGCCGCCGTCCGGCTCGGCTCGGCTCGTAACGGGTATGGGTACGGGCCCACACCTGCAGTCGCCGAATGCCGATCCAATTTACTCTTCGGGTTCGGGCTGGGATCCAAAAAATCTTTTTGCTACTCTTTATTTTTGAACCATTTGACTCATTCAAATTTGAACGTAGAGACACCATGTCCAGGTTCGTTGACAGTCATTCCTCCACGTTTATTTTCTTTTGTTATTTCTCTTTAATGGCTAGCCTTAAGAGCCATTTAATCTCTTGTCGGTTGGTTGTGTCTTTGGTCTGTCTTTATATTGCAGTCACCTCCTCCTTCTTTCTTTACAAAAAATTATCCTACGTGAAACCTCTCTTTCATTCCTCTCTCGAATCACATTCTTATCTCTAAATACTTGCTCTTGGCAGAGCTAAGTTCGGTCTCTCTCTCCGAGTTGTGTGCGACAAAGAGAACCCGGTAGTCAGGGGGTTTTACCACTAGGAGCTTCCGAGAACGTCTGCACATAGACATCGGATCAAGTCTTAAGGCAGTGCTTCGTGCACGACTTCCCCGGAGGCCGGTAACAATTTTATTTTTTAATTTCCTTGTTCTCTGAAAAATAATATATTTATATTTATATTATAAATATTGATAACAATCTAAGAGTTGATTCAAAACAAATATTCTGTGAGCATATATATTTTTGTAGCAATTTTACTACTGGATTCTGATTTTTGTCACCAATATATTTGTCACTACTAAAACAAATACTGTAGCAAACAAATATTTTTCTAATTGCTTACCAAACAAAGGTTTTGTTTTGTTAACGAATATTTACTGTAGCAAACTTGTAGTTCACTGTTCATTTAGCAAATTTGTTTAACGAATATTACTGCTTACATACCAAAGTGCAACATACATTTTTTAATTGTTTTAGAGCATATATTAATTAAGAAGTGGTATTAGAAAATTATTATTCTAAGTACTATTATGTTAATAAATTAATTAAAAAACAAAATTGTATTTGTAGTAATTATAACGAATATTTCTATTAGAAAATTCGTGAACTGTCTTGAATATTTGTAACAAATATTTCTAATTTTTGGTTGAATATTTGCCAGCACATATAATCTTATGATTCAATTTAACTACTATAATTTAGTATTTGTAGCACATAAAATCTTGCTTAATATATATATACCATCATTGGTATTCATTATTTTTATTAGCTCTACATTTACTTATTGTTAACTACAATATTGTTTATTTGAAACAACCTCAAGACAATAATAATTAAGTATAATTGCAAATCTCTTTGAATCTGAATTCTAAAAGTAAAGATCAATTTGGGAACAAGCCGAAAGGGTCCTTCTGTCAACCGGGTGTAAATAGCCCTAAGCAACACGGTATTTAAGTGTCTTCGGACCACCGTTAGCTGGGAACCGGCCCCTACAGTTAACCCAAGTTAATCTATACTTGATAGACTAAAGATTTTAAGATTGGTTAGCAAAATTACTTGAACTAGTATTCAAAATCATTGGACATTGTTATTGAGTAATTTCGTATCTTTCAGACTTTCCTCATTAGCAACCATGACTGGCAAGGATGAGACCTTTACTGCTAAACCTACTAAGTTCAACGGGACCTAGTTTAAGAGATGGCAGAGTAAAATAAAGTTTTGGCTCACAACTTGAGGGCTGATCTCAGCCATTGATGGTTCCACACCCATCACAAATGCTTATGATGACATCGAGTCTGACGTAGGAGTGTCTAAATCTACCAGCTCCTCTAATCCCAAAACACATAAGAAAATAGACTACCACTGCTTCCACGGAATTCTAAGCGCTTTGTCTGAATCATTATATGACATATTCTTTGAATATAAGAGTGCTAAAGAACTTTGCGAAGCTTTGGAAGATGAATATAACTGTGATGATGCTGGAATCGAAAGATTCAATTTCTTCTCATTCAACAGATACTTTATGGTAGATAATAAACCTATGAATGACCAAATACATCAATTCCAAGAATATCTTAGACATATTCAAGCTAAAGGTACTTTCTTTTCTACTGAGTATAAAATAGCATGTTTGGTAGACAAGCTCCCTCCTTCTTGGTCTGATGTTAAGAAAGATCTTATTCATACACAAGGTGATCTTATCTTTGCTCAAGTACTAAAAAAAATAGAACAGAAGAACAAATTAGGCTAAGGTCTAATCCTAAGTCTGAGTCTAAAGCTAAGGTAAACCTAGTAGAATCCCAAGACAAACCCAAGCCTCATCATCATCACAAACCCAAAAGGAACCTCTTCAAGAAGAAACAAAACCTTCAGCCTCACTACCAAAAACATTATGACCATAAAACTAGAAACTTCGGTCAGACTCAAGATCAGAAGAGATTTTATTTTGTGTGTGATAAAATAAACCATATTGCCACCAACTGTTTCCATAGGAAGAAGGAATCTATCCAGACTTCTTTCAAAGGGAAACGCTCAGCCAAACCAGAAGCAAACATGCCTCTCAACGGCTCTTCTACTTCCTTCAGGTCTGTATGCTATCAACCATTTATCAATATTTTCTACCATTCTGACGATTGGTGGTTGGATTCTGGAGCTAATGTTCATGTTTCCTTTGATCGCTCTTGTTTTTTAAACTATCTGGAATCAGGTGGAGGAGGTATAACTCTAGAAGATGGCTCAACGGCACAGATTATAGGAAGAGAAAGAATAGATCTAAAGATGACATCAGAAAAAACTCTGACTCTTCATGATGTGTTACATGTGCCGTCTATCAGAAGAAATTTAGTTAGTGGGTCTCTCCTTGTAGCTTCAGTGTACAAGATTGTTATGGAAGCAAATAAAGTAGTATTTTCTAAGAATGACTCTTTTATTGGAAAATGATTTGTAAGAGATGGTCTTTTTATTTTGAGTACTGTGAATAAAATTTCAGATTCTTACTTTGTTGTTTCAAATGTAGAATCTTCAAATATGTGGCACAATAGATTAGGTCATGTGAATCTAGGTTCCCTAAGAAGGATGATAAACTTAGATCTTATTCCTAAGACTCCAATAGATGATAACACAAGTGTGAGATCTGCGTTCAAGCCAAACATACTAGGCTACCTTTCAAATCTGTAGAAAGAAACTCTGACCTTCTAGAGCTAGTTCATAGTGATGTGTGTGACTCAAATAGGGTTTTGACCCGAGGTGGTAGAAAATACTTTGTTACCTTTATAGATGATCATTCAAAGTATTGTTATATTTTTCTTCTCAAAACCAAAGATGAAGTTCTTGACAGATTTAAGGTCTATAAATCTGAAGCTGATAACCAGTTAGAGAGAAAGATTAAGATTCTTAGATCAGATCGTGGTGGAGAATATACATCAAATAATATGACCAATTTCTGTGAAGAACACGGAATAATCCATGAGGTAACTGCTCCATATTCACCACAGTCCAACGGAGTTGCTGAAAGGAAAAATCGCACTATGTTAGACATGGTGAATGCCATGCTTCTCAGCTCAGGTGCTCCCGATAATTTGTGGGGAGAAGCATTATTATCGGCATGTTATATCCTTAATAGAATTCCTAGTAAGTCTAATGATAAGACTCCCTATAAATTTTGGAAAGGTAGAGCTCATAGGATCCATTATCTCAAAGTTTAGGGATGTCTGGCTAAAGTAGGAATTCCTGAACCTAAAAAGAGGAAGATTGGACCTAAGACTGTAGATACTGTATTCATAGGATATGCCCTAGATAGTAATGCTAATAGATTTCTTGTTACTCACTCAGAAGTAAATAAAATCTCTAATAATACTATTATAGAAGCAAGAGATACAGTTTACTTTGAGAATATATATCCCTTTAAAGATAGAATTTTTTTCTCTCCCTCCCACTCCTCTCTTGCTCCGTCCTCTAGCTCTCATGTTCAAATATCTAGTTCACAATCCGAACAAAATATAGAACCTAGAAGGAGTAAAAGAGAAAGAATTAAAAAGAACTTAGGAGAAGGTTTCTTCACCTTTCTGATAGAGGGTGATCCCTCAACTTATGAAGAAGCAATATCTTCTCCTGATGCCCCTTTCTGGAAAGAAGCCATTAACAATGAGTATAACTCCATCATGGAGAACAATACTTGGTTTCTTGCAGACCTATCTTTAGGTAGTAAATCCATAGGTTGTAAGTGGATATTCAAAAAAAAACTTAGAGACGATGGTACCATAGAGAAATACAAGGCTAGATTAGTAGCCAAAGATTTTATCCAGAAAAAAGGATTAGATTATTTTGATACCTACTCACCTGTAGCTAGGATCACCTCTATTAGAACCCTTCTAGCGTTAGCATCCATTCATAATATATTAATCCATTAAATGGATGTAAAGACAACATTTCTAAATGGGGACCTAGAGAAGAAATCTACATGGAGCAACCTGAAGGTTTCATTGCTAAAGGTCAAGAAAAGAAAGTTTGTAGATTAGCTAAATCTCTTTATGGCCTAAAGCAAGCTCCCAAACAATGGCACAACAAATTTGACATAGTCATCACAGAATATGGTTTCGTGCCAAATGAGTATGACAAATGTATATACTCCAAAATTTTAGATGAAAGTTGTGTCATCTTATGTTTGTATGTAGATGACATCCTTATTTTTGGATCATCACTAGAATTGATAACTGTGAACCCCCAGATTTTGCAAGAATTTAATTTGGGATTTTTTGCAATTTTCTGGAATTTTTTGAGGATTTTCTGTAATTAAAATCAGGGTTTCTAAATTATTAAATAATTTTTTATTGTTAATAAATAAATATTAAAATATTATGAAAATAATATTTTTGGGTATAAAATGAAAAACTGGACTTAGGATAATTTTTCTGGAATTTATTGGACCTCAGACCTATTTTTAAATGCCTAAAAACTATTTATTTATTTAATTAATTAATTAATAATTATTATCATTTTTATTATTATTATTATTATTATTATTATTATTATTATCCTAATAATAAAACCGGCCCAGCCCGCCATTCCGGCCCAAACCCGACCCGCTACCCCACCCCCGCACGAACCGGCCGCTGCCCGCTTCCTCCGCCGCGCTTCACGGCCGCCGCCCGCTCCGCACGGCCCCGCACCCCCGCGACCTCCGCCCGCCACGCCACGACGCCGCCCCCTCCGCCGCCCTGCTCGGCCCTGACCCAACCCTATATAAACCCTAACCCGGCCGCCCCTCGACTCCCTCACCCACTCCGCCACCGCCCGGCTCAGCCGCGAACCCCCGCCGCCGCTGCAGCCTCGGCCAGCTCCTCCCCCTCTCCTCCAGCTCCGCCACACCTCGCCGCCGGCCGCCGACGCCCAGCTTCCTCCTCCTCTCTCCCCGATCCAGCGCCCCGCTCGGCCCAGCCTCGTCGAGAGCCGCCCGCCTCGCGCCGCGCTGGCCGGCCACGCCCCCACGTCTCCCCGCCCTTCCCGGCCGCCCTCCGCCCATCTCGGCCCTCCCCGGCCTATTAATACCCCTCTCTCCCCCGCCGCTGACGACCACCGCCACCGCCACTACGCAGCCCGCCTCCGCCTTGCAGCGCCGCCGCCACCGCTTCCCAGTCCGCCCGGCGCCTCCGGCCGCCCGCCCGCTCCGCCGCAGCTCCCTCCTCCGCCTCCCCCATCTCCGGCGGCTTCCCCCACCGCGGCGCCGAGCAGCTGCACACAGCAGCCGCAGCAACAGCAGCACGCCGCTGCCGGCCGCCCTGAGCCGCCGCCTCCACCGTGGACGCCGCGCCGCCCTCCGCCGCGTGCCCCAGCCCTCCGCCTCAGCCGCCCGGCCGCCCAGCCGCCGTCCCAGCCGCCGGATCCCCAAACCCTAACCCTAATTTAGTTCCTGTGTCCGGACACGTGTCGGACACGGTTCGACCCCGGTTTTCGGGTCCCCTTCAGGTGCGTGTAACTTTTTGTTCGTAACTCTGTTTTCGATTCTGCAAATTGCGTTGCGAAGCCTGTATGACCCTCTCGGTGCCCGGACAAACAGTTCGGGGCATCGCGTCCTGTGGTGATCGCACACCGCGATCCAAAACCAGGAAAAACCAGACCCTGTTTCACCCCGGAACTGAGTACGCCCCGCCAAACGGGACGACTTGGTCGCGCGCGGTCTTCACAGATACGTGCGCCTCGTCGATACGGACGTGTGGGATTTTACGGAAGCTGATTCGGGTGTGCGTGCACACCGGAATCAACGCGTATCCGCGGACATCGCCCCGTATTCGCCTTTTCTGCAATTCACCCTAACTTCGTGCACACACGTCAGATCGAAACGAAACTTGCGCCATCGGACTCGTAGCGATACGCTGGTCCTGTGGGTCAAGTTTGGTTCGATTCTGAGAACGTTGACGAAATCGCGTGTCGTGGGCCCCACAGGCCCCGCTCGACGGGCGATTTCGTGATCGGCTCATCGGAATTCAAATCTGAAAGATCCGTTGGGTTCGTATCAGCGTTCCTGACCTGTTGACACTAAGTTTGTTGAAATTGGAGACCTTTGACCCTGACATGTTTTTCGGTGCAAAGCGGGCCCGCATGTGGACCCCGTTTTGACCCGAAACTGCCGTTTCTGCCCTTGTCTCCAAATTGGACCCAAGGACAGGCGTTTCTAGCTGATTGATATTTTCTGGATCTGATGGTGATGTTTGTTTCAGCAACCGGAGTACCGCCTGCAATTCCAACTGAAGTCAGAGCCGAAATCAGAGCCGGAACCACAAGCAAGTGTACCTCGCCAAAACTTGCAGTCTTTGCTAAATATTCCTTGGTTTAGTTATATATCAGAGGGCAAGTATACCTTGCCAACTTTACAGTCTTGTTGCATATTTTCTTGTTTTAGCTATAACTTGTTTTAACTGCTTAACCTAGAAAACGTGTGACGTACCGAGTGTCCGATCATAGTCGGGTGCCAACACCGTACGCGGTGTTGGGTACGTCATTTAGAGATGGATATTCGATACCCTTACTCTTGGTACTTATCCTATCAAGTACAACAAAACCCAGGACACTTGACACTATCATGGACAGAATCTTCTTGAGATATTCACGATGATTCTGCATAGGATACAGGTATGACATGGACAGTTTATTCCTAGACATTATATGACTGCTGCATTAGTTATGATCTTGCGTGTCATGGACATGAGACATGGATTACATTGGGTGGGGAGAGACACACAGGCTACAGGCTGTTTTCATATATATATATTATAAGTGTGAGGTCGTAGACTCTCCAGCAGAGCTAGACCCTTTACGTGTTATTACTGCTACCCGGCTCCCCGACACAGAGCTTGTAGCGGTCTCAGCCTGAGTTCTAGTGCTGCTCTCATCTTGCATATCACTTAGCTGGTTATTTTAGTATTCCCTTATTGTTCCATCTATTGCTGGAGAGACCCGCAGGCTACAGGTTGACTATATTATGCCGGCTACTCAGTCTCCCGCTGAGCTAGACCACCTCATGATATCACTGCTACCGGCTCCCCTATACAGAGCTTGTAGTTGTTTCAACCTGAGTACTTTTGATGTTCTCTCTTTTGCATTTCACACAGATGATTACATACTTATCATATTTATTTTATTATTTGTTGCACTGCATTTATTTTGGCATGAGCTTTCTTGTACCTTGCTATGTCCCCTGAGGACCTGGATCCGGATTATGTCTCCAGGATTTACAGACGAGATCTATCCCGAGGTATACGGGACCGCAGCAGGAGCAGATTCAGGAGCTGATACAGGGGCTGTACCGACCTTCGAGGACGAGATCACACTAGGGGACTTCTTCTGAGTATTGTCTGGTGATACTCATTTATTTCTATTTCCAGTTTCTTTATTTTCAGTCTATTGCATTGTTGTATCAGACTTGGTCTCGGATTGTTCTCCGAGACACTGTTATTGAGATTGTTAGTTATTTCCTTTGTATTTATTCTGGCATTTGATCTATGATTATCTGTTTTGGATGAGATTAGTATAGACTGTGGTTTGTATCATTGGACCTACTTATTCTTATATTACAGCTTAAGCATGCCCCGATGGATCCATTAAATTGGGTTTGTCCATCGGTGTGTGCTGCTGGCCATTGCCACGCGTCCGGTCCCTCGATATTTTGGGACTGGGGCGTGACACCCAGCTTCCTCCTCCTCTCTCCCCGATCCAGCGCCCCGCTCGGCCCAGCCTCGCCGAGAGCCGCCGCCGTTCCCTCGCCGCCTCCGCCCGGCCTCGTCGAGCTGCCCTGGCCCCCCTCCGGGGCACCTCCGGCCGGCCACCCGCCGCAGCGTCCTGGAAACCCTAACCCTAACCCTAATTTCCCCAATTTCGTGTCGGCGTGTCGGACACGACACGGACACAAGAAAATCCGGTTTTCAGAGCCCTGTTCAGGTGCGTGTAACTTTCTCCTCACTGTCCCGTTTTCAATTCCATAAATTACGTTGCGAAGCCTGTATGACCCTCTCGGTGCCCGGATAAACCGCTCGGGGCATCGCGTCCTGTGGTGATCGCACACCGCGATCCAAAAACAAGAAAAACCAGACCCTGTTTTACCCCGGAACTGAGTACGTCTCGCCAAACGGGACGACTTGGTCGCGTGCGGTCTTCACAGATACGTGTGCACCGTCGATACGGACGTGTAAGAATTCGCGGAAGCTGATTCGGGTGTGCGTGCACACCGAAATCAAAGCGTATCCGCGGATATCGTCCCGTATCCGACTTTTCTGCAATTCGTCCTAACTTCTTGTACACTCGTCGGATCGAGACGAAACTTGCGCCATCGGACTCGTAGCGATACGCTGGTCCTGTGGGTCAAGTTTGGTTTGATTCTGAGAACGTTGACGAAATCGCGTGTCGTGGGCCCCATAGGCCCCGCTCGACGGGCGATTTTGTGATCGGCTCATCGGAATCCAAATCTGGAAGTTCCATTGGGTTCGTATCAGCGTTCCTGACCTGTTGACACTAAGTTTGGTAAATTTGGAGACCATTGACCCGGACACGTTTTTCGGTGCAAAGCGGGCCCACCGGCGGACCCCGTTTTGACCCAAAATTGCCGTTTTTGTCCTTGTCTCCAAATTGGACCCAAGGACAGGCGTTTCTAGCTATTTGACATCTTCTGAGCGTGTTGGTAATATCTATTTCAGCATCTGGGCTCATCTCTGGAAAGTTCCCCGAGGACAATTAATCAGATCCAAACAACAGGCAAGTACCTGCACTTCAAGTTTAATCTTTATATTGTGATAGTTAATTCCCTGCTCTACTAGTACCCTTGATGATTACACGTAGTACTAGAATACTGGATTTCATGTCTTGGATACTGTATTTCATGTTTTGCTTTTCATGTCGGGTGGGAGAATACTAGAAGGCATGTAGTTTACCTTTCCCCCTATCATGTTTAATAGCTGTTGGTACGCGACTGTACCCTCAGCCGGATCTCGATTGTTCATGTTTAATAGCCGTCTATGACGGCCAGATTAGCCTTATAAACCCCTACATGCCAACTATGTATTCTAAAATAAACACAAGTTCACACAGATAGCTTCTGGTCTTGTTATAGTTCTTGCTGACTGTTGTAGTTTCATTTCCTGTCTCATTTATTTCCTGCTTTCTCATATTCCTGTTTATAGCATTAACTCTGAGATATTGATGTTCTTCTATGCAACTTCCTCAACATGATACTCAAGTTAATTGTCATGAATATTTAGTTTAATCTTGTTGTGCATTGTGTACTTTGCTCCTTTCCTGACTGGATCCGTTGTTTTAGGCGATGATGAGAACTTTGTCCCTACCTATTATGGCCCCTATGAGTTAGCAGGTGACACATATGAGGAGCCGGTTCCCACTCAGGAGACTACCTTTGAGGAGGAGTAGCCAGTTAGTTATTATTTTATTTCCTTTCAGCATATACTCAGGTTTGTCCCCGATCTATCTTCTGGCTTTGTATTAACTATGGATCTGTTGTCACAATTTGTTTTATAAAAGTTAGCATTCCTATTTCCTGTTACTTTCCTTGTCTATTTATTGTGGATGAGATAGATTTAAAATTTTCTGTGATGACGACCTAGACAGCGTACTACCGCCGACACTGCGGCGTAGGCTGGACGTGCCCACGCACTCGTGCCCGAATAACCGGGTGCGGATCGTGACAATAACTAATACCAAGGACTATTTATCCAGCCAGTTTGATATGAAAGATCTAGGTGAAGCCAACTTGATTCTAGGCATGCAACTGTCCAAATACAAGGAGGATTATACTCTATCCTTAGCACACTCTATCGAAAAAATGCTAAAAAAAATTGAGTTTTTTTATAAGAAACATGCCCTTACTCCTTATGACAGTAGTGTTGTTCTTAAGAAAAATGAGGGTTCTCCCATGGAACAACACAGATATTCTCAGATGATAGGTTCTCTCATGTATATATCAAACAGGACTAGACCTGATATTGTATTTGCTATTGGGAGACTAAGTAGATATACTAGTAACCCAAATCAGTTACACTGGACAGCATTAGAAAAAGTTTTCAGATATCTTAGGGGTACTCTAGATTATATGTTGCACTATACTAGACACCCTGATATCATAGAAGGTTATTCAGATGCAAACTGGGTAACTGACTCACATGATGTAAAATCCACTACTGGATATGTTTTCACTCTAGGAGGAGCTGCAATCTCCTGGGGCTCATGTAAACAAACTATCATAGCTAGGAGTACAATGGACTCTGAAATGATAGCATTGGACACTACATGTACAGAAGCCGAATGGCTAAGAAACCTTATTATGCATATACATGTTTCTATTAATCTTGTTCATGCAATTTCTATAAACTGTGATAATAAATCCATTATGGAACTACTAAAGCATGATTTTGTGAATGCTAAGATGAACAGGCACCTGCAACTGCACTTCAAGTCTATAAAGCGCCTATTGGGCAAATATGTGGTTCTTGACTATATAAAGTCAGGAAAAAAATCTTGCAGACCACTTGACGAAGGGTCTGTCTAGGACTTTGATTCTAGAATCATCGAGGGAGATGGGGTTAAGCTCATAAGTAAAGTCACCAGCAGTGGCAACCCAACCGAGTCTGACTGGAGATCCCAAGAAGCCGGTTCAATGGGTAAGAACAAGATGGACTTAGGTGACTTTTATGGAACACTGACCCGAGATTAAATCTCATTCTATATTGCCTAAGTGGCTGTACATGCGTACAATGATTCTCCATCCCTATGGTGATAATATTCTTGAGTGATATGGTCAGGATGAGTTTTAAAACTCTTAATAGGTCCAAGCTGATATACGGGGTTGAAATCTATCACCAACCCTTAAGGACTTACCTATATGAGAGGTCGTGAAGGCCGCGACTATGGGACAGGGCGATCCTAGACGACTCTCAGGAATTTGAAATTAGTGCGCATGGCCAACCAAAAGCGCCACCCGTTAGACCCAGAACCTCTAACGTACTATGTATGCTATTTTTCTGAATCTGGTAAAAGAAGTCTGATTCAAGGCATAGTCCATCAAGCACTTCTTCAGACAAAGACAATAGTCACTAAGTAAAATTCAAGGCTGTAGTCCATCTCATCTATGCATAGTATATACCTGCCCAGAAACTCTTCTTTTTAATTTATTTGTCACTTCTATTTCGGAACTTGACATTTTGGGGGTATTGTTAGCTTTGCTTGAGCAAAAGCTCAACTTCCTTCTTTCCTTTAGTCCCACATCGGATGGGCCAACCCCTTCTTGTATGTATATATTAGTTCATCTTCATTGCTTTCTTAAGATGTTGTGTGGGGAACCCCTTGGGCCACACGCGCGCGCTGCCGCCGCCCGGCCCGGCCCGGCTCGGTTCGGTTCGGTTCGGCGTACATAACGAGTGCGGGTACGTGCCCACACCTGCGGGCGCCGAATGCCGATCCAATTTACTCTTCGGGTTCGGGCTGGGATCCAAAAAATCTTTTTGCTCCTCTTTATTTTTGAACCATTTGACTCATTCAAATTTGAACGTAGAGGCACCATGTCCAGGTTCGTTGAACCCTTGTAACAGCTCTTTTGACAGTCATTCCTCCACGTTTATTTCCTTTTGTTATTTCTCTTTAATGGCTAGCCTTAAGAGCCATTTAATCTCTTGTCGGTTGAATGTGTCTTTGGTCTGTCTTTATATTGCGGTCACCTCCTTCTTTCTTTACAGAAAATTATCCTACGTGAAACCTCTCTTTCATTCCTCTCTCGAACCACATTCTTATCTCTAAATCCTTGCTCTGGGCAGAGCTAAGTTCGGTCTCTCTCTCTCCGAGTTGTGTGCGACAAAGAGAACCCGGTAGTCAGGGGATTTTACCACTAGGAGCTTCCGAGAAACGTCTGCACATAGACCTCGGATCAACTCTTAGGACAGTGCTTCGTGTACGACTTCCCCGGAGGCCGGTACAATTTTGTTTTTTAGTTTCCTTGTTCTCTAAAAAATAATATATTTATATTTATATTTATATTATAAATATTGATAACAATAATCCTATATCATACAGATTTGAGAGGTTAATGATTGCCTTTAAATTGTCTTCTCTATGTTTGCCTTTAAATTGTCTTCTCTTTGTTTCTTGTAGCAACCCTCATTAGGGAGAGAGAGACTAAAGCCATCGTTGTTGACACATCAAAGTGGAGAGAGACTGCTATAAAGAACTATACTTGCTGCAGTGGCAGTTACGATATATATGTTAATGTTATATATTTGTAATTGTATATATGTAAAATCTACCACACAAAATTTTCTTATCTCAACCTGCATATTGAACAAAAATCTTGGTGACGATCATGATAAGGGTCGCATAAGTTTTATAGTACCTGACATGTTACGTCTAAATAAAATATATGTTGTGTTCATGTTATATATAACTGATAACATGCCTGAAGTGTCATTCTATGCTTAACAATCAAAACTGCGCTTCTATATGACCATACTATACTAATCATGTATTTAATAAATACCTAATTTTATGTTTAGAAAAATTTAGATGGAGACTGGTTCAACTATATATGGCCATCCAGCTGTTAACTTCTAACTTGGACAAGGTTAACGTATCACTCAAATAATTAGACAGCATCTTATCATTATTAGAACTAACAATTCCAAATAAAGAGATACAACATCATGATACATTCAGTGAGTGAGCACCTATAAATCTCCAATGCTACTTTGAGAACCGGATCGGCCCAGGATAAGTCTGACAAGACTTTGAGTTTCGACAACACCCCCCCCCCCCCCCCCAAGTCCAACATGACCCACAAGATCGGAGTCACGGGTGACCCTTCCAGACCGACTCACAATAAAAGTCAAGGGACAACTAAAATTAGTTTCGGCTAGGATAATCCAACCTCCTGAACCAGGACCTGGAGAGAACAAACAAGTTCACACATGAATCTACTAACTTAGCAATGGCATTCACTAGCTAGGTTCACTTGTTCGTAATCAATCTCTTTCAAAGAAATCGTTATCATGGTTTAAAATGTCATTATCCACATTTTTCTACGGCTTCTTTATCATTTGACAACCAACAAGTGTCTGATGTTAGACACTATTAGCTTTCTAAATCATACTAGATACAAATCATAAATATCAGATTATTAACTATGATAATGAAATAATCTGCCATTTAAGAATCTGTTTAGTTTTATTAGTATTGCTACTAGTTTCGAAACATGGATACGCTGCTCTTATCTTCCTCTTAAAATAGAGAATATTAGAAATTAACTAATCCTATCAGCAAGACATTTAAGAGCATAGTTGATTATTAACATAAAACTTAATCCTCTCATCTAAGAGCATAGTTGATTATTAACTAATCCTCTCATCGTCCCATGGCAGAAATGATAAATTCTGTGTTTTTTTCCCGTGGCATAAGAGTCAAATTTTGGAAGCCTCAACTAGAACTGGATTATGATAATAGAATTCTGAACCATCAAATTCAAATTAGGATGCCTGTGCACGTTAATGATATGATTTTTGTAGTTTCTACTTTATTCAATCTATAAAACAAGATCATACGGACAAACATGCGGCATACGCCTACTCAAGTTTCCAGTGTGCTTAAAAAGACCCACCAGATGTCTCCACTAAACACAGGCTGTAGAGTAGCATACTTTCACAAAGAAAAGAAAATGTTACAATGTAACATATATTAGGCCTGTCACTTGACCTGAGGGTCAGCAAACATAGAATCCTTAGTTCAGATTAGGCTAGGGCTCAACAAAATTTACAAGAGTGATGTGTCTGTTGTAATATAAAGATTGTGATGAACTCTGATAGGGAAAATGGGCATAAAAAGCTTCAATGCAAAAAATATACGGAGTTGCACGCAAACTCCCCCAATATTTTGCCATTGGGGTCTCTGTGTGTTGCACAGGCTTACTGGGACAAACAACCGAACTGCACAGAATGAGATTTCTTTATCATAGTAAAGGGTTTTCACCATCTAATTAATTATACACTTTGGACAAAATCTTCATCTCCACTTTCATCGACACGGCTTCATTCAAGATGCCTGCAACAGCTCCCGTGTGTCATATCCCTGGAACTGTAAGAACACAGTTAACGGTTATCACATAACAGAGAAAGAACTCCAAATAGAGAATTTGCATCAGCCAGTCTATATGATGGGTGGTAGACAAGACGATATAAATTGAGGGGGTTAGCTGAGGGCCTAAACTGTAAATTATTAGGGCCTAAACTGTAAATTATTAGAAATTTAAGGGTAAAAGAAATTGAGAGGGTTAGCTGATCCCCAGCTTCGCCACTGGCGGGGCAGGTACTAAAACACTCATTTTATAACCTCCTGCAAATGCATAGGTAAATATTTGAGAATACACATTATATTAGTCCTACATCTAAACTACGATAAAACATGGAGTAATTAGTTTGGAAGGCCAATACTCTGCCACAATTCTCACAGATTGTATTCGACCAGCAACATCCTTCCCTTTCTGTCTAATAAGTCCTACTTATAAGTACAATTTTGGAACACCATCCGTAGCCATGTACAAAATTTACCTGAAGAATAGTTAACAGTATGATCACCCCTGAATTCCAGAGTGCATGTATAGTGATGGGAGTCGGAAGATTTTGCCTGAGCATATGAAAACCCAGAACAGACCCTGTTTCAAGGAAATCAAACAAGAGGACAAAAGGAGTCGTCCATCAAATTATTTCCACAGTTCTACATAAAATTTGTGATGACGGAATTAGATATTTGCAAATTTCTATCACAATCATATATATCTCAGTCAGTTCCACAACAGACTGGAAGCTTATCCTTATACAGCTGTACAGATTGTTTGTTAGTTAGTTTGCTAAGATCAAGTACCTATCCTTTTATCTAATGTGATTTGTTTATGTAAAACTCTTCTATATATACTGCTGCTATCAATAGAAAACATAATATTATAATTCAAACTTTCCTCTCTCTCACGTACCTTATTATCTTCTAATATGGTATCAGAGCAAACCCTTAAAGAGAAAACAGTTGATTCAAACACTAATTCTCAAGGATAATCATATGATCCTTTCTTCGTCCACCATTCGGATAGCCCCACAGCCATCCTTGTCTTTCCACCACTTTCTGGTGATAATTATGGTACATGGCTGCGATCCATCTCAAGAGCCCTTCGAGCCAAAAACAAATTTGGCTTTGTTGATGGTACTATCCAAATTCCTACAGACTCAAATGAGAAATCAAACTGGTATAGATGTGACGATCTCGTCGCTTCATGGATTCTCAACTCTGTCACACGAGATTCGTGGGAGTATTCTTTATGCTGACACTGCTTTGGAGATATGGAAGGACTTTGGTGATCGTTATTCACAAACGAATACGTCCAAAATTTATCAACTCAAGTAGTCGATTTCTTCTTTGAAGCAGGAGAATACACGGTATCTATTTATTATACTTCTCTCAAGTCTCTATGGGGTGAACTAAATTTCTTATCAGTTGTCCCTGTATGCACTTGTGGCCATGGATCTGCAATTGCTACTCGACTTCAAGAAGACCGTGCAATGGAATTCTTGCAAGGTCTTCATGATCGTTTTTCTGCAACTAGGAGTCAAATTTTACTAATGGAACCTTTTCCTAGTGTTGCAAAAATGCTTAACATGGTTAGGCAAGAAGAGAAGCAACAAGAAATTAATGAAATGATGACCCCTGTTCCTGAAGCTGCTGCATTAAGCACTCAAATCAACAAGGCCAACCAATGTAATTCGAATGGGAAGACATACCACCGTACTTCTCAGCCTTCTAGCAGCCATGGTAAACACTCTAAAATTCATGTTGGAGCAAACAACTCTCAGAAAGGACAGCCATATCGCGAATATCATCGTGATGGGAAACAACGTCCATATTGTGATTACTGTGAGACACATGGTCATTATAGGAGTACATGCTTCAAACTCCATGGATATCCATCCAAAAATGCTCAAGCTAATGCAGTTTTGACAGACACAAATTCTGCTCATGCTCAGTCACCTGCTCACCATACTTTCTCAAATGAACAGTATAACAAAATCCTCAGCTTGATTGATTCAGGTAGCTCGATGCCACAAGCAAATTTGACAGGTATAACACTATCTTGTTTATCAAATTCTCAGTGGATCATTGATTCTGGTGCAACTAATCATGTCAGTTCCTCTTTGCATCTTTTCTCTAATTATACTGCTTGTTCTAAACGTTCCACACTCAAACTTCCAGATGGAACTGATCACTTAATCACTCACACTGGCAGCATTATTCTATCACCATTATTACGTATTGATAACGTCTTTTTTGTCCCCACCTTTCAATTCAATTTTATTTCAATTAGTGAACTCGTTAAATCTCAATCCATTTCTATCATGTTCACTGATAACCATTGTATTTTTCAGGACCTGTTATCGAAGAGGAAGATTGGATTGGGACACCTCCATGAGGGACTGTACTACCTGCAACTCGCTTCTTCTTTCCAAAATTCTACTACAAATAATCTATGGCATTGTCGTCTAGGACATGCTTCTTCTACTCCTTTGTATTTGTTATCTAAGCAATTTCCTTTCATTTCAGCTTTAAATAATACTCTTTGCACTATATGCCCCCAAGCCAAGCAAACTCGCTTAAGCTTTTCAAACAGTTCCATAAAAACAAAGAGACCATTTCAAATGATTCACTGTGATATGTGGGGCCCCTTTTCTTTACCATCTCATTCAAATGCTAGATTTTTCTTAACAATTGTTGATGATTTTAGTCGTGCTACTTGGATCTATTTACTGAATGTCAAAACTGAAACTGCAAAAATCTTACAATCCTTTTTTGTCATGGTGAGAACTCAATTTCATTCCAAAATTCATTCAATCATTTCTGGAGCTGGTGACATTTATGAACACTTCAATGATATTCAAATCATTCGTTCTGATAATGGATAAGAATTTTTATCACTCACCATGCAAAATTTCTATTTAACTCATGGAATTATGCACCAACGCAATTGTGTCTCTACACCCCAACAAAATGGTGTAGTTGAAAGAAAGCATCGTCATTTACTCAAAATTGCACGTGCTTTGCATTTTCAAGCTCATTTACCATTGTCGTTTTGGGGTGAATGTGTACTTACTGCAGCATATATCATAAATAAAATTCCTACTTTATTAAGGGGCAAATCACTACATGAAATTCTTTTTCAAACACATCCTCCTTATACGAATTTTCGTGTCTTCGGTTGTTTATGCTTCGCTCGCAACACAAATATCAAAAACAAATTTAATCAGAGGGGAAAACCTGGTGTATTCGTTGGATATCCTTATGCTCAAAAAGGATATCGGATTTTTTATATTGATTCTACAAAAATTTATACATCTTGCGATGTCATATTTTATGAAAATGTTTTCCCATATCAAAACATTCCAAAATCGTCACCGAATTTGCTAGTTCATCCTTTACCAATCATTGATGATGGAACTTTCAATTATACATCATCCCCACATGTAGTTTCAGAACTACCCGTTCATGATTCGGATCCAGACTTATCCTCATCTCATATACCCACATTAGTTCAACCATCTAAACTACTACAAGTTTATCAACACCAAGACTTCTGATGAACCACAAATTCCTACTCCATCTCCTTCCTCACATACAAACCCACTACAGTCCATAGCCACAACAAATCCAACTATACCTTCTCTACCTACATCATCCACTTCACAAGCTACAAATTTTGTACTACCTGAACCAGTCTCCAGACCTTCAAGACCACGCAAACCACCACCACATCTGTAACGCCCCGCTTCGCGCCGGCGTTATGTATCAAGGTGAGTGGGCAGAACTTCGTTCTCTGATTCTTGCACGCCTTAATAATAACCTGAGTTTTTGCTTGCAATGTTTTCTTAAGAGAATGATAGAACCTGCCTTGCATGTTAATGAACGAACTCACCTAACTTGTCTTTGAAACAATGCCTGCTTAACGAAAATCCTGAATCGCCTGCTTAGAGTGCATGAATATGTTCACTATCGTCTATGCTTCGAGAGAACCATACTGTGCCTGAACGTGTTCAAGTGATAAGTCAGATTGCCCCGCAACAATGAGTGTATTCTGATGGTTCGTCTCGTCTGCATACTAGAGTTTATTTGATAGTGTTCCATGCATTCGCACGCGGTCGGACAATGGCTATTGGTGGAGAGCTGAACTGCATGTGTCCCGGCTGCTACCATGATAGTGCAAAGCAACCATGAGTCACAGCTGCCTCTAGCATCAGATAAAGAGTCATTGGTATGCTGTTCCACCAGCTGCCGATCCTGAGATACTCGGGGACCGCCCTGCATATAGCTAAGTCATTGTGTTGGCTTGGATAGTGACTGCCCCTAAGAATGTGCATCGTGTGTCTAGCTTTGCATCTGACCCTGGAGTCGCACGAGACACGCTGCGCACACCCTGAAACATGAACGGTTTGCTTGCTTGCATATTCAATATGAAACTCTGTTTCCAAACATGTTTCTAAACAAGTAAATCGACTCTGCTAGAACTGCATGAAACGAACCTAGGTAAAACTAGAAAGATCACTAGTAATGTAATGTTTTATAACATGATTACTTAGTGCCTGTTTGAGTGAATGCTTGTTTCTGTTCAGTTGATTTATCTCACCAGTACTTGTATAAAGTGCTGACCCACCAATAGTTTACTTGTTCGCAGGTACTGGATCGTCCGAGGGAGCGATAGGCGTGCCACAGTCCCGAAGACCCGGAATCCTGGTTTCGATTGTTGCCCCGAGAATGCTATCGTATAAGGGGACATAATATATGGAACGAACGTGTGCCTTTGCTAAAGGAAACCCAAGTTGCCTCGATTGTCCCGAACACTCAGTTGGCTAATGCATTGCATTGCAACAAGTCCCTTTCCGCTGCTTACTCGATTGATGCGATGATAGCCAACTATCAACTTAAACGATTGGCCTTGCACGGGCGCAACCCCAGGCCCGTGCGGCATCACGTCCTCCGAAAGCTCGAACGGGCCATTCGCTTGGCTCCCTTCCTCCCTCGCACCCGCGGGACGGGCGCGGTGATTCGCGTCCGGCGCGCCGAGGCACGGTGATACGTGTCCGGTTCGTTAATTCCCGGCCGCACGGGGCGGAGCGGCGGCCCGGGCGGGGCCGGGGCGTGACAGAATGGTATCAGAGCGGAATCGATTCTCTGGCCCAAACCGTTGCTATGACTCTGAGATATTATCGATATGGTTTTGCAAAGAGCGTTCCATACAATAAGTCCATAGATATTCTCAAAGTGCAAATGTTTCCTGAACTTGAATTGCTTGATTGTTTCGATTGAGTACGGCGAGGGACGGCACTATCGCTACTCGGGATATCGAGAAGTTTATCCTTGAAGTTTCGAGGACGAAACTTTTTGTTGGTTGGTAAGTATGTAACGCCCCGCTTCGCGCCGGCGTTATGTATCAAGGTGAGTGGGCAGAACTTCGTTCTCTGATTCTTGCACGCCTTAATAATAACCTGAGTTTTTGCTTGCAATATTTTCTTAAGAGAATGATAGAACCTGCCTTGCATGTTAATGAACGAACTCACCTAGCTTGTCTTTGAAACAATGCCTGCTTAACGAAAATCCTGAATCGCCTGCTTAGAGTGCATGAATATGTTCACTATCGTCTATGCTTCGAGAGAACCATACTGTGCCTAAACGTGTTCAAGTGATAAGTCGGATTGCCCCGCAACAATGAGTGTATTCTGATGGTTCGTCTCGTCTGCATACTAGAGTTTATTTGATAGTGTTCCATGCATTCGCACGCGGTCGGACAATGGCTATTGGTGGAGAGCTGAACTGCATGTGTCCCGGCTGCTACCATGATAGTGCAAAGCAACCATGAGTCACAGCTGCCTCTAGCATCAGATAAAGAGTCATTGGTATGCTGTTCCACCAGCTGCCGATCCTGAGATACTCGGGGACCGCCCTGCATATAGCTAAGTCATTGTGTTGGCTTGGATAGTGACTGCCCCTAAGAATGTGCATCGTGTGTCTAGCTTTGCATCTGACCCTGGAGTCGCACGAGACACGCTGCGCACACCCTGAAACATGAACGGTTTGCTTGCTTGCATATTCAATATGAAACTCTATTTCCAAACATGTTTCTAAACAAGTAAATCGACTCTGCTAGAACTGCATGAAACGAACCTAGGTAAAACTAGAAAGATCACTAGTAATGTAATGTTTTATAACATGATTACTTAGTGCCTGTTTGAGTGAATGCTTGTTTCTGTTCAGTTGATTTATCTCACCAGTACTTGTATAAAGTGCTGACCCACCAACAGTTTACTTGTTCGCAGGTACTGGATCGTCCGAGGGAGCGATAGGCGTGCCACAGTCCCGAAGACCCGGAATCCTGGTTTCGATTGTTGTCCCGAAAATGCTATCGTATAAGGGGGCATAATGTATGGAACGAACGTGTGCCTTTGCTAAAGGAAACCCAAGTTGCCTCGATTGTCCCGAACACTCAGTTGGCTAATGCATTGCATTGCAACAAGTCCATTTCCGCTGCTTACTCGATTGATGCGATGATAGCCAACTATCAACTTAAACGATTGGCCTTGCACGGGCGCAACCCCAGGCCCGTGCGGCATCACGTCCCCCGAAAGCTCGAACGGGCCATTCGCTTGGCTCCCTTCCTCCCTCGCACCCGCGGGACGGACGCGGTGATTCGCGTCCGGCGCGCCGAGGCACGGTGATACGTGTCCGGTTCGTTAATTCCCGGCCGCACGGGGCGGAGCGGCGGCCCGGGCGGGGCCGGGGCGTGACAACATCTACGTGATTTTCATTGTCCTACACTCCCTCATGCGGCTAATCTCATTCAATCGGACTCTAAGGTAACTAAAGTCCTTTAGCTTCTTATGTTTCTGACATTAATTTTTTCCATGTCACATAGAGCCTTTTTATCCAAAGTATCTTCTACAGTTAGAACCAAAATCATTTTCTCAAACTATCAAATTACCACAATGGAAAGATGCTATGGCAGCTGAAATTGAGGCATTAGATAGAAATCATACATGGAGCCTAGTTTCCCTACCATCAAATCATAAGCCCATAGGATGTAAATGAGTCTTTAAGATTAAATATCATGCAGATGGTTCCATCGAGCGATACAAGGCACGTTTGGTTGCAAAAGTTTATAATCAAATTGAGGGACAAGATTATCATGACACATTTGCTCCTGTAACAAAATTAGTCATTGTTTGTTTACTTCTTTCAATTGCTGCAGTCAAAAATTGGTCCATTCATCAGTTAGATGTTCACAACGCCTTTCTACAAGGTGATTTAGATGAGACAATATACATGACTCTACCTCCGGGATTCGCCAAACAGGGGGAGAATAGAGTGTGTAAGCTCAATAAATCCTTGTATGGACTCAAACAAGTTTCTCGGCAATGATTTGCCAAATTTTCCACTACATTGATTAAATCAGGATTCACTCAATCTAAATCTGATTATTACCTGTTTATTTCTATCGATGGTTCTGATTCTACATTTGTTCTTGTCTATGTGGATGACATTATTGTCACAGGAAATAATCCAATTTTGCTTCAGAAATTCAAGCAGTTTCTAGAACAGTTCTACATCAAAGATTTGGGACGACTCAAATATTTTCTTGGAATCGAAGTTGCACGTTCTAAAGAAGGCCTCTTCCTCACCCAACGAACACCATGGATATTTTATCCGACTCAGGTATTACAGGTGGTCGAATATCTGAGTTTCTCATGGAGGAACACATCAATCTCACTACAACTAGTGGGACTTTGCTTCCTGACCCTACAATTTATCGTCGTCTCATTGGTCGTCTCTTATATCTCACTGTGACAAGATCTGACATCAACTATGATGTTCATAATCTCAGTCAGTTCATGCATTCACGACGATCTATTCACATGGATGCTGCTAATTGTGTACTCTGTTACCTCAAAGGTTCCATCAATAAAGGCATCTTACTCTCCTCTTCAAGTACTCTTCATATCGCAGGCTTTTGTGACTCTAACCGGGATGGATGCCCGGTTACTCGACGGTCTACTAGTGGTTACTCTACTTTCCTTGGTTCTAGTCCTATCTCCTGGAAGACAAAGAAGCAACAAATCGTATCTCGCTCATCGGCAGAGGCTGAATATAGTTCAATGGCAACTCTTGCATGTTAACTGCAGTGGCAGAAATATCTTCTTGCTGGTTTGGGGATCCCATATACCTCTCCAATAACTATGTTCTGTGATAATCAAGCAGCCCTTCACATCTCTCAAAATCCTGTCTTCCACGAAAGAACAAAGCATATCGAACTCGATTATCATTTTGTGCGGGAAAAGATTCAAGACAAACTATTAATCACTCGATATATTCCATCCTCATCTCATGTTGTAGATATTTTCACTAAGCCTCTTGGAAAAGATATATTTTTAAGATTGGTTCGCAAGTTGGGTGTTCTTGACATCCACACTCCAACTTGAGGGGGGGTATCACAATCTTATATATCTCAGTCAGTTCCACAACAGACTGGAAGCTTATCCTTATACAGCTGTACAGATTGTTTGTTAATTAGTTTGCTAAGATCAAGTACCTATCCCTTTATCTATGATGATTTGTTTATGTAAAACTCTTCTATATATAGTGCTTCTATCAATAGAAAACATATATCAGAATTCAAACTTTCTTCTCTCTCACGTACCTTATTATCTTCTAATAATTTCGTCTTGTATATTTCAAGGGCTACTCTATGCCCCTTTATTTAACTCACAACTATAAGTTATATTTGGATATTTTCTATGAGGAAGACGATAAACTGGCATTGGTATGGTGAGTTAATGATAAATTCCATAAAACAAGGAATTTGGTTAAAGAACGTTGACTTCATACTTAAACTATGGTTAAAGGAAGTCCATAACAAAGTGGAGAAATAATGATAAAATATGGTTAAAGGAAGTTCACAATGAACTGGATAAATTAATGATCAAACTACTTAGATACAACACAGTTTACCTAAATTGGAATACTCCACTCTTTGAAAATTTTGAATTATCACAAAAATCCTTTACTCCAAAGTGAAGGGTTGCAATGTGATCCATTTTCAATCCTGCTCACACCATCTCTCTAGCCTTTGGCCATTTATCTCCAGAAAAAAAGGGAAAAGAAGGAACTCTCAACATTCTTCCCCTCCTGACTGCTTACCCTAAGACTAAGAACATACAATAACCTATATCTGACTCCTAGACTACCAGTGCCAATCAAGTTGACAAGCAGTCAGCTACAATAGCATACATGAAAACCTTCAACGAGGTCATGTGACTAAATGGTATAAGCACCGCAATATAATAGCCAATATCCACCAGCTATAGAGACTTGAATGGAGGCAATATTTTGTAGTAGTACCTAGAACAAAAAGCTGAGGAAATTCTCCAGGAATGAAATGAGCAAGAGCAAGTACTACATCAGTGATAAATATAGAAGCTGGCGTTGGCAACCTGCTTGAAGGAGGGAACCAACTATTAGTATTTTTTTATAATGCCTGACAAGAAATGCTATATATGCAATTGGGCCTTCAAAATAGGTTAAGATAAAAATGATCAATGTTGTGAAAGACGGAAGCAGACGCTATGCGCCTAGGAGGGGTGCCCAGTGCTGCGGGCCTAAACAATATTGAGCATTTTTCCAATATTAAAATAAATAAAAATACACATATAATGTTGAAAAGAGTCTAAAATGATGATAAAAATAAAAGATCTTTAACTAGACACTGAGGCTGTCTTCGGTTTGGTGGCAAGCAAGGGAAAGCAAAGCAAAAGGAAAATAAACGTGTTTCATGTAGGAAAGGGACCTCATTTATATAGCATCAAGTTTCATTTTACTTTCCTTCTCTCATTTTCTTAGCAAGCAAAGCTACCCAAACACAACATAAGAGAACATAAAGCAAGCAATTAAAGGATTGATTGAAGCAATTAACAACTATTAACAAACTAAGGAATAGAAGTATCCAGCTAAAAAAATTGAAGTAATTAGCATTCATAATCATTTACTTATCTTAAAGGGAGAGTGATGACTTCACATCATTCTCACCTTCCTATGGCCTATCACTAAGTTCATTTAGGGTTCATGCCATATGTTCCCAAAAGACGACTAATATCTTGTGACATATATTTTTATTCTAAGATAAAGAAAGCAACAGAAGTTCCATATATGGAAAGAGAGCACTACCACTTGGTCAGGGATGTCATTAAGAACCCTTGGAATACAGTCTCCTCAAGAACAGGGCCAAAACACCAGTGATGCCTATTAAAAAGGCAGTGCTATCACAAGAATATATCAATTATTAGAAAACATCAGTATTTTGATATTGTCATATATTCCTACTACTCTCTTGAACACCCATAATAGAAAACTCTACCTGGTACCAGTTGAGCCGATTAAGGGTAACAAACGAACCAGGGCATCAGTCTGAAAGTCATAAATATAAATATAAAAAATATATGCACGATAAGAATTTTAACTGGATTTTATATCCAAACTACATGGCCTGTAAAATAGGAAGACATGACATCATGGTTTATATGGTTAATAGTACCAAACTCCAAATAATTTGTTGCATCTAGCTTTCTCTTGCAAATGGGTGATGTAACAAAGTCTTCAACTAATTTCTTATTTTTTTAATTCAGCTACATTAGTTGATAGCTATGTTGCTCGAACACGGATAAGACACGACGTGGGAAGGACACAACACCTATTTTGGTGTGTCCTAGGGTATTTTGGAGTGTGCAGGTTGTGCCTGATACGTATCCAACATGACATGGCTAAGATTTTCCAAGTGTCCGTGCTTCCTAGGTTGATACCAACAAATTTTCCAAGATGCTGAAGAGACATCAGATAACTATATAGTAGTTCCATTATAAATTAGTGAAATCACATATGTATGGATCAGAAACTCGTATTTATAGTGCTATATGTGAAAACACATTTACCTAAAATTATGAATAGATATTTTGTGCCCAGCAATGCTTCAATTAATTAGTCATAGAGTCCACGAGACTGATAGGGAGCTCCCTCTCAAAAGAAACTTAGAGGGAGCCATATGTTATTTTTCCTTGTTTACTTTTTTTAGAATAAGACCGGTCTTTGACACTCCCCGACCTGGGATTCAAACCCAAGGCCTCTCCTCCTTATACCAAACGCCTCAACTCCTTGGTTGCCCAACCTTTTGTTTTCTCTTTGTTTATTTTTGAGAGATTAAGATGTAAAAACATATAAGGCCTGTGTATTTTCCCTTGTTTCCTTTTGACAGGTTAAAATGTTAATGCCTGTTAGTAGGAGATGGCATGTCAATAGGAGGTGATGTGGAGGCTCTGAGTTGGAGGCTTCGGTTGTTAGAGTCTGATTGACAGCTGCCATTAGGCATGATGCTAGAGTTGAATGTTAATAAAAAGCATGCAAGTATTCTCTTAGCTTTGGATAAGGACAAGTTTGTACGACTGTTGGCCTCAAATCACTCATTTACCTTTCATTATACTCTTTTCCTTTCTCTGGGTCATCCCTAACTTCTGGTTACTGGTCAGTTCAATTACATCCAGAACTCAATTCAGATCTGGTCGCAAAGTTTTGGTATCATATGTCAATCACATATGATTGTTGTTATTTTACTGTTCATATTATTGTCAGTTTTTGGATGTTGTTGGCAGTTAAGTTAGTTAACCAATCATTGGTTTACTGCTGTAGTAAGTTCTACAGTGTACATGTTAAGTGGCATTTTAGAATACGAGGAAAAGACCTATAACCAACTATATGAGGGATCAATGTTGTTAGGTTTTTATATGGGACAATAAAAATCAAAGTTATTAGGATGCTAGGAGTTTCTCAAACTACTCAGCTTGATCTTTTCTTTAACGCATATACTGCAACCATTATACTCCAAGTGTGTTCTTCCACCTCTGTGAGTTTGTGACCTAATTTAGGAACTTAATTCCTAACACAGGCAGAAATCTTTAACCACAGAGAAAAAAAACACCAAATAGTTTATGAATCGCAGACAAAACTATATAGGCTGGTAATAACTGGGACTAGTTCGGTAATTGATAATGCAAGATACAAATATATTATGATGCAAATGCTCATATCTAACCTCTCTTTGTGGTTGTTCCCCATTGGCCAAGCCAGCTCCTAACAATGCAACAGCAATTATGGCACCCACAAGGCCAAATCCCTGCAAATAAAATCGAGCCTTTCCGCAGATAAAAAGGCTCCTTCCAATCTGAAACATTTCATCATATGCAGCCAGGGCAGGCCCGGGGGGTTGGGTTGCCCTAGCCGGAGCTAAATTTGGTTGCCCCCTTGACCCTTATTAAAAAATAATTACAACAAAAGCATATAGTTTTTAAAAAAATGGTAAAATCAGATTACATTGTACTTTTAGCTTGAACTGTACCATAAAATCTTGATTACAAAAATAATAACAGAAAAGTAAGTTTGATTATGATACTTTAGAAACTAGCACAATCCGGTTCAAAAAAAAATGCTTATGCTTGCATTTTTTGAAGCAAATTCTTCAATTAAGTGATCATACTCAAACTTCTCTAGTAGCTCTTTTTCAATTGAGATCATAACTAATCCTATACAAATACAACATCACAATTCTATTTCAAACGATAATTACTAAACTAAGTAGTCATTATTCTTTCAATTAATACAATTTTGTTACTTACTTCACTATCAATAAAAGGGTAGGATACACTACAGTTCCAAAATTAAAGTCCTAAATTTGCCACTTCCATATAGGCATAGCCTGGGGACCTAGGGTCTGAATAATTTGATCCATCGAACACTAGTCAGGATGCAACATAATGCATTAGGAATTTTTCTTTTTGTCTTTTTATGACACAACATCAAAAGAATTAAAAAAAACATTAAAAAACAAATGAAGGAAAATTATCATTCATCTCAAAGCCATACGTGTCCATTTGAGTAGTTTATTGAGCTTCAGCCTTCATGTCCCTTTTAACCATTTTCTTCTATACACAGACATTTCTTCCTTGAAAGTCTCAATTTGTCTTCTTCTTTTTAGTTTTTGTTTCATTTAAAGATTGTGTGATGCTGCAGTGTCGATGTGACTGTCTCCATTTGAGTTTCGAGCCCTAGAACTAGAAGTTTGTAGAATGAGCAGCAGCAGCAGAGTTTGAAAAAAAGAAAAAGAAAAACTCACCGTGACCGATTCCAGCCTTCCAGGGGAGACGAAGAAAGAGGGATCAGGTGTTTCTCCAGCCAAGGAGGAGAAGAAAGGAAGATTTGAGAAAATTTTGGTTCAAAGAGGGATTTGGATACAGCCATCAGTGGGCAACGGACTGGTATTTGGCAATTTGGCTTTGGAGGGGGGGGGGAAAAAAAATCACAGCCTGGGGTTTGCCCCAAGCAAGGAAGTTGCCCAAGCCCGGGGGCATCCCAGGCTTACCCACGGGCCGACCCTGTATGCAGCACAAATATTTTGATTACTGATTTCTCAGGAGAATCTTAATTTTGTCGAAAGTTGCAACTTTTGCTAGAATTATTCAAGTAAGGAGATGGGTTCTTAACAGAGGGACACGGAATACATACGTCCAATAAATTATCTGTGAGAAACTATAAAAGCAAGGTCGGGTAGTCTTGCAAAATTCGATGTCTTTTGTTTTGTGAAATTTCGATGTCATCTGCATCAGCATATACCATAGTATTAGGGAATGAACAACTGATTTTTTTTTTTCTATTGAGAACTCTTAAAAGGTATGTAGAATAAAACTGGGAACAAAAGTCATCCATTGGCTTAAGTTAAAGGAAGAACTCATACTCTTCTCTGGGTCTTATATCTGGAAAAGGTGATAAGATTTCATGTTGGTATATTAGAATGTATTAGAGAATTTTATGTAAGATGGAGGATTGTAAGGCTATATATATATATATATATATATATATATATATATAGCCAAGAGATTATATAATGAAATAACTCAAAATATTCTACATGGTATCAAAGTCCAAACCCTAGCCGCCACAAACCCTAGCCTCCAAACCCTAGCTGCCACCACCGCCGCCGCACCGCTCGCCCACCGCCGCCGCCGCAGTCGCCACCGCCAAACCCTATCCCGCAAGAGCCTTCTGTCGCGGTTCCCAGCGTCTCCCACGGGTCGTTCCGGACGTTGACATCGAAGGCCTAGATCCGATGGGGGAGAGGCATCATCGGGTCTAGGAGAGGACAAAGAAGACGAACGTGAATCGCGGGACGGGTGTGAGGTGATCGGAGAAAAGGAGGATCGATGGAGGAGATCATCAAGAAGTTGGACCATGCGGAGGTCGCAACGTTGATGATGCTGATAAAACTGTTGGCTGGTGAGAGCGCGACACGAACACTGACGAAGTTGGAGCTTCCCTCTATCGATCTGAAGCTTGATGGACCGGCTACCTACCTGAGTTGGTCACGACGGGTGAGGAGAACCCTCGCAAGGAAGAACCTGGAGGGTTTCTTGTCAGGAGAGAAGATAGAGCCTGATGAGAGCTCGACAGGACGCGACGAGTAGAAGTCCACTCATATGGTGATATACATTTGGCTCCTAAATTCTTTAGTCCAGTCGATCGCCGCCACAGTGAATAGCCTTGAGATGGTAAAGGACATATGGGAGAAGTTGAGGAGGACCTACGATGGTGTGGGAAATAACTTGAGGATTTTCCAGATCAAGGGGAGATCAACGATACCGTACAGAGCGAGAAGACGGTGCAGGAGTATGCCACGGAGTTGGAGCGTCTGTAGTTGGATTACGATAACTCCTCAGATCGGACGAGCTGCGAGGACCCGAAATGTAAGGAGAGACAGGTATGTCTGTAGGAGAGGACGATAAAACTTCTTAAGGGGCTGGCCGCAGTGTTTGCTCAGAGGACGGCACTACTTCTAGCCCAACCGAAGATTCCTAGACTTGAGGAGGCTATCTGGGCCATGATCCAGGAGGAGACTCGTATCAAGCTGCAGGCAGGGACAGGTGGTCCTCCTGAAGTGAAGTCAGAACTGGCAGTTGCCAATTCAGACGATACAGGACCTAAGGGAGACCTCCGGCAGTGCTACAACTGCGGGGAGGTGGACCATCTGAGGTATGCTTGCACCAAACCACCCAAGGAAAAAAATTCGGGTAGTGGACGTGGACAGCTTGGAGGACGTGGTCGTGGTTGTGGGGATCGACGGGGTGGTCGAGGAGGTAATCGGACGAACCTGCTGGTAGTAGAAGGCGAGGAGGGAACTGATGGCGCCTATACTGAGGAGGATCAGGCACTGCTGGGCATGCTGGAGGTACTCAGGAGAAAGCAGAGCGCGTCAAGCTTCAGGAGTGGGACTGAGGAGGCGTACACCTCAGTCTTCGCCAGAGGCAACGCTGCCATGTATGCCCATCCATCGGAAGGTACTGACGACTCACTCGTCCTTACATCTATGTCTTCCCTTAGATCGTCGGACTGGATTGTCGATTCGGGTGCGTCTCGACACGCGACAGGGAATGCTAGTGAGCTCTTCCTACACTCACCTAGCATCGGCGGACAGCATTCAAACATTCGATGGTACTTTCCAGCCAGTGGTAGGTAAGGGTACTGTCGATTGTACAGGTTCAATAAAATTATCCAATGTTTTGCATGCTCCTTCTTTTTCAGTCAGTTTTTTGTCCATTAGTTCTATAATCCTCCAACTAAAATGCATTGTCTCTTTTGATATTCCTAAGGTAATCTTCCAGGAGAAGGAGACGGGACGAAGACTTGGGACTGGCACTTGGCATGATGGACTGTGGTACCTAGATCGGGAAAGGCTAGATTGGACATTGGTGTCTGTGGTAGAGAGGACGGGAATGGGAGGACCGAAGATGAGTGTCGAGGATACACTAATACTCCATCACAGGCGGTTGGGGTACTCCTCTTTTGGTATTTTGAGTAGGTTGTATCCATCTATTTATGAGAAAGCAAATAAGGAGAAACTAGTATGTGATGCATGTGATTTGGGCAAACCTACTAGGAGCTCATATGTTAGTGCGGGCCATAGGAGCTCTTCTGCTTTTGATATTATACATTCTGAAGTTTGGGGACCGTGCGCCACAACTACTATGAATGATTACAAGTATTTCGTTTCTTTTGATTGTTCCTCCCGTGTCACCTGGTTGTATTTGATGAAGAATACGAGTGATATCTTTGCGTGTTTCCGGCACTTTCATAAAGATGTCCAGATTCAGTACAGTGCAGTGGTGAAGGTACTGAGGTCTGACAATGGGACAGAGTATACCAACAGAGCACTTGAGGAATACCTGTCAGTCCAAGGGATACAGCATCAGACCACCTGTGCATACACACCAGCACAGAATGGAGTGGCAGAAAGGAAGAACAGACACCTTCTGGAGGTGGCAAGGAGCATGATGATCGCCATGAATGTCCCACAGAGACTGTGGGGGCATGCAGTGTTGACAGCAGCTCAACTAACCAACATGATGCCCTCGAAAGTACTAGGATGGAAGTCTCCATGTGAGATATTGTAAGAAAATAATAGTGGGATACTCCCGCTGAAAGTGTTTGACTGCGTATGTTTTGTGAAGGACAACAAACTGTCTGTTGGAAAACTTGACCCTAGAGCAATCAAGTGTGTCTTTGTGGGCTATTCGACGACTCAGAAGGGATACGTGTGTTGGAGCCCAGTAGAGAAGAAGAGGTTTGTGAGCATGGATGTTCACTTCAGGGAGCTTGAGCCATACTACCGTCAGGAGGGAACCTTATCCATGGACAACTCACCTGACACTGAGAGTATGAGACGAGAGAGGGAGATTGGTAAGAGTGTGGTGACCGATTTAGGAGTATGGCATGGAGGAACGGTTGAGGAGGAGAGTGAAGAGGAGTAGGGGGAGGAGATGAGAGGTATTAGGTGCACGGCTCAGGGAGAGTTACTTACCTACAGCAGAAAATGGAAGCAAACTGCAGGACCAGTACCTATAGTGCCATTGCCAAGTCCCTCGTCTGCGTCTGTCTCGACTCTGGAGACACCACCACCACCACCAGATTTTTCTTCAGGTGATATCATTCTTCCTACCCCTCCCACACCATTATCAGTACGGAGGACCACTCGCAGCAATGCGAAAAATTCTCATGATAAACATGGTTGGGACATTGCTCAGTTTATTTCATATGATAACATCTCTTCTTCTCATGGAACATTCATTGCGTCTTTGGATAGTATTAATGTACCTAACAATTAGCAGATTGCCAAGAACGATCCAAAGTGGAAAGCGGCGATGCACGAGTTAGGTGCTCTTGAGAAGAACCACACTTGGGAATTGGTAAAACTGCCAGAGGGAAAGAGGGCAGTCGGATGTAAGTGGATCTTTACTGTAAAGCAGAACCCGGATGGACAGGTTAAGCGTTACAGAATGGAGTGGCAGAAAGGAAGAACAGACACCTTCTGGAGGTGGCAAGGAGCATGATGATCGCCATGAATGTCCCACAGAGACTGTGGGGGCATGCAGTGTTGACAGCAGCTCAACTAACCAACATGATGCCCTCGAAAGTACTAGGATGGAAGTCTCCATGTGAGATATTGTAAGAAAATAATAGTGGGATACTCCCGCTGAAAGTGTTTGACTGCGTATGTTTTGTGAAGGACAACAAACTGTCTGTTGGAAAACTTGACCCTAGAGCAATCAAGTGTGTCTTTGTGGGCTATTCGACGACTCAGAAGGGATACGTGTGTTGGAGCCCAGTAGAGAAGAAGAGGTTTGTGAGCATGGATGTTCACTTCAGGGAGCTTGAGCCATACTACCGTCAGGAGGGAACCTTATCCATGGACAACTCACCTGACACTGAGAGTATGAGACGAGAGAGGGAGATTGGTAAGAGTGTGGTGACCGATTTAGGAGTATGGCATGGAGGAACGGTTGAGGAGGAGAGTGAAGAGGAGTAGGGGGAGGAGATGAGAGGTATTAGGTGCACGGCTCAGGGAGAGTTACTTACCTACAGCAGAAAATGGAAGCAAACTGCAGGACCAGTACCTATAGTGCCATTGCCAAGTTCCTCGTCTGCGTCTGTCTCGACTCTGGAGACACCTACACCACCACCACCAGATTTTTCTTCAGGTGATATCATTCTTCCTACCCCTCCCACACCATTATCAGTACGGAGGACCACTCGCAGCAATGCGAAAAATTCTCATGATAAACATGGTTGGGACATTGCTCAGTTTATTTCATATGATAACATCTCTTCTTCTCATGGAACATTCATTGCGTCTTTGGATAGTATTAATGTACCTAACAATTAGCAGATTGCCAAGAACGATCCAAAGTGGAAAGCGGCGATGCACGAGTTAGGTGCTCTTGAGAAGAACCACACTTGGGAATTGGTAAAACTGCCAAAGGGAAAGAGGACAGTCGGATGTAAGTGGATCTTTACTGTAAAGCAGAACCCGGATGGACAGGTTAAGCGTTACAAGGCTCGACTTGTGGCAAAAAGATACAGTCACATACGGCATTGACTATGACGAGACATTTGTACCAGTGGCGAAGATGAGCACCATCAGGACCCTGATTTCTTTGGCAACGAATAGTGGATGGAAGCTACACCAACTAGATGTGAAGAATACGTTTCTTCATGGGGATCTAGTGGAGGAGGTGTACATGGAGATATCATCAGGATTCTGCACTGATAAGACAGTGGACAAGGTCTGCAGGTTGAAGAAGTCCCTCTATGGACTGAAGTAGTCTCCTCGAACGTTGTTTGACATATTCAGGAGGGCGATGATAGGGATTGGATATCGGCAGATCAACCCTGATCATACTATAATTTTTTTGTCGGAGTGGAGGTCACATCACCATGCTTACGGTGTATGTGGATGATTATCACAGAAGATGATGAGCAAGAGATTGCCCGACTCGAGGGAAAGCTTGGCAAGGAGTTCGATGTGAAGGACCTTGGCCTTCTTCGGTACTTCCTTGGGGTTGAGATTGCTCGAGAAGCAGAGGGGATTGTTCTTTCTCAGAGAAAGTATGCGCTGGACCTTCTCACAGAGACAGGAATGTTGGGATACAAACCTGCAGTGACGCCGATCAATCAGAGGGTCAAGCTGGATGCTAAGACTGGAGAATCAGTTGACCGGGACAGATACCAGAGACTGGTGGGCAAGTTAATCTATTTGAGCCACACAAGTCCTGATATCTGTTTTGCAGTGAGTGTGGTGAACCGCTACATGCATGACCCAAGAAAGGGTCATATGGATGCAGTGTACCAGATTCTGAGATACTTGAAGGGTGCCCCCGGAAAGGGGTTGATATTCAGGAAGAATGATCACGTGAGCATCGAGGGCTACTGTGACTCTGACTGGACTAGTTGTGCTGATGACAGAAGGTCTACCTCGGGCTATTGCATATTTGTAGGAGGCAACTTGGTCTCTTGGAGGAGTAAGAAGCAGTCAGTGGTGGCCAGATCGACAACTGAAGCGGAGTACAGAGCTATGGCCTTGGGAGTTGCAGAGCTGCTATGGCTGAAGAGTATGCTAGTGAAGCTAAAGCTGGATTAATGAGCCAAGATAAAGCTATGGTGTGACAACCAGTCAGCCATCAATATCGCCAACAATCCAGTGCAGCATGACAGGACCAAACACATCGAGATCGATAGGTTATTCATCAAGGAGAAGTTGGACAGTGGACTATTGGAATTAGACCACGTTCTAACCAAGGATCAGGTAGCAGACAGTCTGACCAAGGGACTTAGCTCTGTAGATATGATTAGAGGATGTGACAAGATGTGCTTAGTGAATATCTTTCGTCCATCTTGAGAATGAGTGTTGATATATTAGAATGTATTAGGAGATTTTATGTAAGATGGAGGGTTATAAGGATATATATATATATATATATATATATATATATATATATATATATATATATAGCCAAGAGATTATATAATGAAATAACTCAAAATATTCTACATTTCATAATAACCCACCATTCGAAAAAGATCACCAGCGAAAGGCCGGAGCTTTTGACACAGGGCTTCATTCAAGATGCCTGCAACAGCTCCCTTATGTCATATCCCTGGAGCCGTAAGAACACAGTTAACGGTTATCACATAACAGAGAAAGAACTCCAAATAGAAAATTTACATCAGCAGTCTATATGATATATAAACTATAGAGGATGCACAAAAACATCTTGCTATTCTATGGGGAGTAGACAAGACGATATAAATTGAGGAGGGTCTAAACTATAAATTATTAGGGTCTAAACTGTAAATTATTAAGTATTTACTTTTAGGGGTTAAACTGTAAATTATTAGAAATTTAAGAGTTAAAAAAAAGTGAGGGGAGGGGCTGGTACTAAAACACTCATTTTATAACCTCCTGCAAATGCATAGGTAACAATATTTGAGAATACACATTATATTAGTCCAACATCTAAACTACGATGAACAATGTGGATTAATTAGTTTGGAAGGCCAAAGATAGAGTCTGCCACAAATCTCACAGATTGCATTCGACCAGCAACATCCTTCCCTTTCTGTCTAAATATAAGTCCTACTTACAAGTTCAATTCTGGAACACCATCCGTAACCATGTACGAAATTTACCTGAAGAATAGTTAACATTATGATCACCCCTGAATTCCAGAGTGCATGTATAGTGATGGGAGGAGTCAGAAGATTCCGTGTCTGAGCATATGAAAACCCCAGAACAGACCCTGTTTCAAGGAAATCAAACAAGAAGATAAAGGAGTCAGCCATCAAAATATTTCCACAGTTCTACATAAAATTGGCGATGAGGGGAATTAGATCTTTGCAAATTTGTCTTGTAGATTTCAAGGGCTACTCTATGCCACTTTATTTAACCCACAACTATAAGTATATTTGGATATTTCCCATGAGGAAGACAATAAACTGGCATTGGTATTGTGGCTTAATGATAAAATTTCACCCTTAAAACAAGAATTTGGTTAAAGAACGTTGACTTCGTACTTAAACTGTGGTTAAAGGAAGAGTACATAGTGAAGTGGAGAAATAAAGATAAAATATGGTTAAAGGAAGTTCACAATGAACTGGAGAAATTAATGATCTAAACTACTGAGATAGAACAAGTTTACCTAAATTGGACTACTCCACTCTTAGAAAAATTGAAACGTAACAAAAATCCTTTACTCCAAAGGGTTGCAATGTGATCCATGTTCAATCCTGCAGTCTCTCTAGCCTTTGGCTATTCATCTCCAGAAGAAAGAAAGAAAAAAAGGAAAAGAAGGAACTCTCAACATTCTTCCCCTCCTGACTGCTAACCCAAAAGACTAAGAACACACAATAACCTATATTTGACTCCTAGACTACCAGTGCCAATCAAGTTAACAAACATCGGCTACAATAGTATACTTGAAAAACCTTCAACGAGGTCATGTGACTAAATGGTATAAGCAAATAGCTATAGGGAAGTATAAGGACAGCTAAAACAACCCTGCAATATAATAGCCAATATCCACCAGCTATAGAGACTTGAATGGAGGCATAATTTTTGTAGTAGTACCTAGAACAAAAAAGTGGGGAAATTCTCCAGGAGTGAATGAGCAAATACTGCACCAGTGATAAATATAGAAGCTGGTGTTGGCAACCTGCTTGAAGGTGGGAAAGAACTATTAGTATTTTTTTATAAGGCCTGAAAAGAAATGATATGTATGCAGTTGGGCCTTCAAAATAGGTTAAGATTAAAAAAAATTAGGTTAAGATTAAAAAAAAATTGATCAGTTGACTTATGACCAGTGTTATGCAAGTAAAAAACGTTGTAGTACACCTTGTATTCATATAACAAATCTCAGGAATACTTCATGCGACGCTGTTTCCTCAAATGCTTTTTGTCTCTAATTCCGTCATAAAGAAGTTCATAGGCAAAATATGTTATATGGCCTTTTTTCATCAGCTCCTCCAAAAGTATCTTTGGTGCAGCTATTTCCTTCTTCTCAGCACTAAAAATTGTATTCACAACCTCTGGCACCACACCATTGCTTACCATAATATGAACAATACTGACAGCTTCTTGAACTCTATGCTTCACACAAAGGCAGTTTATTACTCGTCCAAATGTCGCCATTGATGGAATAAACCCCTCATTCATCATGTTTATAAGAAATTCATAGGCTCGATCAACATTTCCAGTCTTGCAATGGCCATTGAGCATTACACGATAAGTAAACGCATCTGGCGGACAACCCTTGTCAATCATCTCAAGAAAAAGTTTCTCCGCCATAGGAACATTCAACTTCTCGGCATATGCACTAATCATAATATTATATGTATTAACTGTAGCCAAAAAGTTGTCTTTCTCCGATTTTCTAAATAATGCATAGGCTCCATCAAGATCATTATTCCGGCAGAATCCGTGAATCAACGTGCTGAAACTTACTGTATCTGGACATAACCCTTCGTCAACCATCTTAATAAACAATTCAGAGGCCTCTTTAACTTGGCGAGACTTGCAAAGACTTTCTATCAATATGTTATAGGTGATAACATTTGCATGAGCGCCCTTTGAAACCATTTCTTTGAAAGTTTCCATTACCTCTCCAGTATTTCCAGCCTTGCAGAGTCCATTCAACACAGAGTTGTAAGTGATTGCATCAGGGGTAACACCATGGGTCCACATTCTATCAACAATTTCTAAAGCTTTGTGTAGCTTCAAACGCTTACAATATCCATCAATCAACGTATTAAAGGTAAAAACATCAGGCACGAAGCCTTTTGTCATGGCATTGTTCATCACATTATAAGCATCAGAGACATTGCCCATCTTGCACAATCCGTTTATGATTGTATTATAGGTCCAAATATCTGGATTGCAACCATTCCCGACCATCTCATTCAAAAGATCCAAAGCCTGCAAAACAAGGCCTTGTTTGGAGAGTCCCTTGACCAGCGAATTATAGATAACAACATCAGGCTCTAATCCATGGCCTAAAGCTTCATTAAAAATCTCTATAGCACGATCTATGTCACCTTCTTCACATAAACCATTAATTAAGGAGCAGTACGTTACACGGTCTGGAACAAACCCTTTAAATACGGCGTCCTTCAAAACTTTACAAGCATTTTGAACAAGACCCAATTTGCAATACCCATCAATAATTGTATTGTACGTAAAATCATCGGGAGCGCAACCCTTGTTGACCATTTCATGCAAATATTTGTCAGCCTCTACCACCTTAGAGTTCTTACACAAGCCACATATGAGTGTGTTGTAAGTTATTACATCAGGAGTCAAACCATCACCCATTTTCTCTAACAAAGAAACAGCCTCCATCAGCTTACTCCCTTTGCAAAGGCCTTGGATAAGTATATTGTGTGAATAAAGATTCAAAGACAACCCCCTCTTCAAAACCTTGGTCAAAAGCTTTCCGGTTTCTAAGATGTCTCCTTTCCTACAAAGTACATGAATTAGCTTGTTGAATGTAACAGTATCAGGACAAATTTTCTCCCCAAGCATCTCATCGAAAAGACTGGAAGCATCAAGGTGGTAGTTTTCTTCATAAAGACCACTAGCGACCGTACAATACGTTATAGCATTGACATCATACCCTCTTTCTGGCATGTTCCGGAGAAGTCTCAAGGCCACATATGGTCTCCTTGTTCTACAGAAGGATTTTATCCTGATCGTAAAGGTGTAGACGTCAGGGATGATTCCCTTGTCCAACATCCTAAGATACACTTTATGGGACTGATCAAAGTATCCATACTCGACCAATATGTTCATGATAGCATTATAGGACATAACGCTCGGCTCGCATCCGTAGAAATCCATTCTCTCGAACGTATCCACCGCATGTTGAAGCTTCCCTCTCCTTCCGTAGTTTCTCATGGCTCCGATATATACTCCTTCGAGCAAGGAGTTGTCGACATTCATTCTCATCTCCGAGATGAGATTCTCCATACTGTCAAACTCCCCGTGAATTCCAAGCTTCTCTACCATACACTTGTAGGTGACTAAATTGTGCTTGAACCCATCTTCTTTGGAAGCAGAATTGAACATGTCGAGAGCTCTAAGAGGGTCCTTCTGGTGTCTGACAACGGTGGTTATGTGTTTAGGAAGCAATGCACCGCGGCCCATTCTGAAACTTCAAGCTAGTGACCCAAGCTCAAATCTGACGATTCCAGAATTACAACAAATGGAATCTAGCATTCAAACAAAACAAAAAAGCATAAATCAGTGTCAAATCTAGCATTCAAACCCAAAAAAAAAAAAAAAAAAAAAACAGAAATCAGTGTCGAATCAAGAAGAAAGAAAAAAACAATAAAGTTTTCTCAGTAATTGAGACTATAATTATCTATAAATACGATGAAAAATCATACAGAAACTTACCTCAACTAGATCGACCACAAATTTTCCGACGCCGCCGCCGCCGCTCTTCTCTTCAGAGTTCACGCCAAGCGAGGAAATGGAGGCTGCTTAGCTTTCTCTCTCCTCCCGTTAGGGTTTGGGAAAAAAAAAAATGCTGACCAACCGATTCGAACACTGTCCCGAACTGAGAAAGGGTGTCATGGATTTCTGATGAATGGGGTGGTTGATCAGCCTATGCGGATTTGAATTGATTTTCTCTATCTTTATTCTTATAATGGGCAGTCTAATCTTTGTATAAATACTCAATTAACTATATTTTTAAAAATAATTAATTATTTAACTATTTAATATTTTTTATTTACAATTAAACAATTCTAACTAAATGATTAAGGTGGAAGGTTTTTTTTTTTTTTTTTGCACTTCGATCCTAAGAAAGACTATATTTATAATAATTTCATATTTAATTTTTTTTAACAATTATCTTACGCACGTGCACGTTACTAGTGTAAGTGAATGTGGCTTTGGTTCCGTCAAGCCCCTCATCACTTTTTATAGAGTCAGAGAAAAGAAAATCTTAGATGATTTGATATTAATCTTTACTAGTCATATTTTAAATGCTAAATTACTACTTGATATCCTCAAATATTTAAGTTTTTCAACTTGATACCCTAATGTTGATAGGAGACAAGTTGATACATTAACTATAATTTTACAACTTGATATCCTACCGATGTTAACATAAAATAACAAATGGTCACAATACCTCTATCCCGCCCCCACTCTCTCTCATCGGCAGCAGCGCACGGGGGCACGAGGAGGAGGGGAGGATGCAGCCGGGGGGCTAATGCGGGGAGGGGGTTACAGAGGGGGGAGGGATGTATTTTAGTCATTTTTTTAATAGAAAAGTTAACCCTAACTGAAGAAGGGTATCAACATGAAAAACTTCAATAGGTGATGGTATTAAGTTGTCTCCTATCAAAATTTATGCTATCAAGTTGAAAACCTTGGATAGTTGAGGGTATCAAGTTATAATTTAATATATTTTTAATACCATTTTAACTTTTTATAAAGGATGTGTTTGGTTGCCAAGAATGTAGATCAAAGAAAAAGAAGCATTGTTCGCTATGTTGCACGGACACAGATACGACAAGATATGGTAAGAACACGGATACGACAATGATACACTCCAAACAAATACTCCAAATTAACATTATCTTTTTTCTCTTTATTTTCTTCCCTATTTGGTAAGAACGGTTAATTTTGGTGGACCCAGAAATTAATATAGAGTAGCTAGGGTACGCCCCAAATCTTGAGTGTCTCTTAACTTTCTAACAATTTTTAAGTATGGACAAGTGTCCACTACAGCCTTCAAGTGCTAAATTTTTTTACTAAAGTCAAAAATGTAGCAATTGAAACATTTTCCACTGTGGATGCTCTAATATTAGTTAAATATGACCCAATTGGTACTTTGCCAAGAAAGAAATCAATTGAGAATGTGTTACATATAAATATTTGGAATGTACTCTAATTTCATTAAAAAAAAAACAATAATGTTAAGTTTACAACCAAATGCCTACCACCCTCCCCCCGCCCGTTATATGGGTCACATTCGACTCCACCTCTCCCCTCTTTCCTCTAATGGAAGCCGACCACATGGCGGTTGTAACCTCTTACAAATTTTGGTTGTAAGAGTAGCATTGCCCTTCAAAAAATGATGACCTCAATCATTCCTCCTGCATGTAGTTAAGGAGCACACTTGATAGTTTAGATGATGATCTTTGTTTAGAAAAGATATTTCTTTTTTATAATCAAAATAATTTATGCCATATCCATATGACTCGCATTAAATTTCAAAATATTGATTTTAGTTTTCTAACAAGATTCTATTTTTGAAAAAAAAATGAATGAAAATCACTCTACCGCCCAAGAACCCGGGCTTAATTTAAAGGCTGAAATTAGGTGTCACGCCCCAGTCCCAAAATACCGTGGGACCGGACGCGTGTCAATGGCCAGCAGTACGCACCGATGGACAAAATCCAATTCAATGGATCCATCAGGGCATACTTAAGCTGTAATATAACAAGTCTACGACAATATGGTACAACTGATCTCATCCACACAAGATATGAAATATGATCCACAGAATAAATAAAGTGTGTAAATCATCAGATAGTCTCACAAAGTACTTCGGGGAACAACCCGTTAAATATCTAGTACAATGGTTCAACAGACCAGAATATAAAAGACTGAAATAAATAATGAAAACTGAGCATAAACATGGATGCTCAAGAGAAGTCTTCAGCTAAGACCTCGTCCTCAGCTGGTGGTATAGCTCCTGGATCAGCTCCTGCTCCGGTCCCGTAAATCTCGGGATAAACCTCGTCTGCAAAATCTGGGGACAAAATCCGGATCCAGGTCCTCAGGGGACATAGCAAGGTACAAGAAAGCTCATGCCAAAATGAGTAAATAAACAGTGCAGCAATAAATAACTAAATGAAACAATGGGGTAAATATGTAACCATCTAAGTGAAATGCAAGTGAGAGCAACACTAAAACTCAGGCTGAGCCACTACAAGCTCTGTGTCGGGGAGCCGGTAGCGGTAATAACCAGTAGTGGGTCTAGCTCTGCTACGAGAGTCTACGACCTCTCAATAATAGAAGATATATATATATGTAAACAGTCTGTAGCATGTGTGTCTCTCCCCACCCAATGTAACCACGCATATCATGACCATAACGTCTCATGCCCATGTCAAGCGCGATCATAGCTAAATGCAACCAGTCATACAATATCTAAGAATATAATGTCCATGTCCTGTATCCTATACAGAATTACCACGAATATCTCGGGAAAATCCTGTCTCATGAATAGTGTCAAGTGTCCTGGGCCATAGGGTACTTGATAAGACAAGTACGAGAATATATAGTGTCACGAATGTCCATTTCTAGATGACCGTACCCAACACCGCGTACAGTGTTGGCACCCGACTAATAATCGGACGCTAAGTACGTCACACGGTCCTAGGTTGAGCATGTACAGTAATATATATAAAGCAAGGAAAATAGATAACTAAGCTGCAGAGTTTGGCAAGGTACACTTGCCTGATGTCCGAATACCAACAACTGTCCCTGTATCGGTGGATCCGGTAGGTACTACTCCAAAAGCTGTAATAAACATCACCACTAGTCTCAGAAGATGTCAAATAGCTAGAAATGCATGTCCTTACGTCCGATTTGGACACAGGGGCAAAAAGGTCATTTTCGAATTAAAGCGGGATCCATATGTGGGCCACTTCGCACCGAAAAGCGCGTCAGGGTCAAAGGTCTCCAAATTCTGCAAACTCAGTGTCTACAAGTCAGGAACGATGATACAAACCCAACGGAACTTCCAGAATTGGATTCCGACGAGCCGATCTCAAAATCACCCGTCAAGTGGAGCCTGTAGGGCCCACGATACGTGATTTTGTCAACGTTCTCGGAATTGGACCAAACTTGGGTCACAGGACCAGCTTATTGCTACGAGTCCGATGGCGCAAGTTTCGTCTCGATCCGACGTGTGTACACAAAGTTACAGCATATTCCAGAAAGGACGGATACGGAGTGTCGTCGGCGGATACGCGTTGATTCCGGGGTGCACGCACCTCCGAATCAACTTCTGCGAAATCCTACATGACCGTATCAACGTCGCGCACGGTTCGGTAAAGACCGCGTGTGACCAAGTCGTCCCGATTGGCGGGGCGGACTCAGTTCCGGGGTGAAACAGGGTATTATTTTTCCTATTTTGGATCGCGGTGTACGATCACTACAGGACGCGATGCACCGAGCGAGTTACACGGGCACCGAGAGGGTTAAACAGTCTACGCATAGCAACTAACAAAAACTAAATCGGAGTTACGAGGTGAGAGAAATCAGTACCTGTACAGGACCCCGTGAGTTCTGTTCTTCAAGCGTCCGTGAGTCACTTCGACCCAGGATTCGTATCCTGGACGTGTCCGGGTTCTGCGGGGACGCTGCTGTGAATCACCAAGGCTGCGAGAAGTCGGGGAACTCGACGCCGCGACACGGCCGGTCGGGGACACAGCGTGGCGGGCTCCGTCCTCCGGCGGGTGGAGCTGTTCCGATCGGTCGGGGACGCTGCTGCTGGAGCGGCGTGCACTGTGGCCGGTCGAGGGCTGCGCTACGGCAGACCAGAGTTGGTCGGCGTGAGGGTTCTCCGGCGGAGCGGGGTGCCGAGTCGACTGCGGGGGAGAGCAGGCTGTCGGGGACGCTGGATTCGGGGGAGGGTACAGTCGGTTGAGCAACCCGGGGGAGGGCGGCGGCAATGATCGGCAAGAGGAGTCGGCGGATGATGCTGGATGAGAGGCGGCGTCGCGCCGAGCAGAGCAGGGGTACGGCGACGCTCGGGTCGAGGCTGCTCGTCCTCGGAAGGGAAACACAGCAGGGTCGGGGTTGCTCGTCCGGTGGGGATGGATGAAGTCGACGGCGGAGGATGAAACTAGGGTTTCGGTGGCGGCTGGTAGTTAGAGAAGAGGGCAACACGGATGTCGAGGCAGCCCCTTTATAGCTGCTACAGGAACTCCGGCAGCTAGGGTTTCCCCTGCGGGTTTCGGGTTGGTTTGGTTCGGGCTTCGTTTGGGTTCGGTTCACAATTCTATAGCTTTTGGTCCTCGATTCGTTGCTCCGGTGTCCAATAAATTCACCGAAAAATACCATGCGTCCGGTTCTCCATTATACATAATAAATTTTTACTTCCAGAATATTTTAACACCCTTTGGCCACACTTAAAAATTCTTTAAATCACACTCATCTTGGTTTTAATTTCCAGAAAATTCCAAAAACGAAATAACTTATTTTAAAATATTCTCAAAAATTCAGGGTGTTTACATTAGGAAATAACAATTTCCTTCGTTAATTGCTAAATTTTGAGCCTAGAAATAGCAAATAAAAATAAATTTATTGGTTGATCTTTCTAAATCAAGATCATTTACATATTTGAAGAGAAAGATGAATTTAAATATCAATCTCAAATCCCATTTCCATGACCCAAAATGAAGCCACAGTTGTCACGCCCCGATCTTCCGCAGGACTCGGTCGTCCCCGCTAGGCGCGAATCACCGCATCAACGCTCCCGCGGGACAATCGTTTCCATCGGGACTTGATAGCGTACGAGCCTGGGGTTGCACCCGCACAAGGCAACATCGTTAAGGTTGTGGCTATCATCGAATCGATCAAGTACGAAGCGGAGGGACAGTGTTGCAAACAATAATCCATCTGAGTATACAGGACAAATCTTAAGGTACGAGATTCTCTGAATACAATTGCATCGTTCCATACATTATGTCCCCATATACAAAAGTATCTCAAAACAATCGATATGGCTCAAGGCATCGAAACCAGATTTTCAGGTCCTGGGGATGAGGCACGGCTATCGCTTCCTCGGACGATCCAGCACCTGCGAACAAGCAAACTGTTGGTAGTTCAGTACTTTGAAGAAAGTACTGGTGAGTCTAAAATCAACGAACAGAAGCAACATTCATTAAAACCAACATTAAGTAATTATGTTATAAAATATTACATTACTAGTGATCTTTCTAGTTTTACCTAGGTTCGTTACATGCAGTACAGGAACAGAGTCATATTACTTCTTTTGGAAATATCTTTGAAAATAGAGTTCATATTCGATTCATGCAAGAACACAAGACAAGCCGATTATTCTACTATCAGGGTGTGCGCAGCGTGTCTCATGAGCTATACTCAAAGACTGTAGGGACAATGCAGCATCTAGGAATTATCCTTCTATCAAGCAAACACGATGAACTATCTATATGCTTTCGGTCCCCGAGAAACTCAGGATCAGTAGCGGTTATCCAGCTAACCAATGACTCTTTTATCTGATGCTATTAGCAGCTGTGACTCACGGTTGCTCTTCAATAACATAATAGCAGCCGGGACCAAGGTTCAACTTTACACTAATAGCCATTGTTCGATCGATGCAAATGCATGAAACACTATCAGATAAACTCTATGATACAGACGAAATGAACAAACAGACCATCTATCTCTTCTCTTCTATCTCTGTACGGACTGACCACCATCTCTCTGAACAAGTCCAAGCATGAAGTAGTTCTATCAAAACACAAGCGATATGGAAACATGTTCAAGCAATTTTTTACTCTTCTTATTAGCATGGGAAGGTTCTCTATTGACAAGCATTCAAGTTCTAGCTGTAATGACCTGTTCCGTTCAAGCGGACGGCAGATTCAAACGGCACAAGTGCAATGACCCAACCAGTTTTGCTCAGCGAGAAGACTCGTTTGAGGTAAAGGATTTCCAGACTTGGCCCTTTAGGAGTTCGAACTTAGACTTTCAAAGGCTCGCTCGGAGTATCGCTCGACCGAGACGAATCATCGCTAAGGTGGGTGGCTACGATGAACTTGTCTTTGCTTACCCAGCACACTTAAAATATGGACGATACATGATAGTCGCTAGATGAATCACCCCATGCATGCTAATAAAGAATACAACGCACTTAGCTAAGGGAATAATCCTAACTTGTATTGCTTATGTTAGAACATGGAAATAAAATTTGGCTTATAACTTGGACCCTCGCATGCTACCCTTGCCTTGTGCAAGTAGACCCCGCTATGCCTCGAGTAGATCATTATGCACTCTTCGAAGTGCACTTTTCACTTGTTTACACTGCACGTCCCTAGATCATGTTGCTCGGTATGTCCCTTTACGGTTTCACTCCTAGCACTTTATCCATAGACCGTGCCAACGTAAATGCTTATGTTCCATATAAATGCATGCTTGCCTGCTTACTTGTAGTTTGTACTGGTTGCCTTATTTCAATGCTTGTCACATAATCTATGCCATAATCAAGTAAAACTGTATGTATCGTGCATGCATCTAGTTAGCTAGAAGACTATCAAATAGTCCTTATGTGCAATATGAACCTGCAAGTATATGGTGTAACATCCCGTTCCGTTCTAGCGGACTGTCGTCTCAAACGGCAAAAGTGTAACTGTCCCGACCCGCTTTGCCTCAAACGAGAAGCAAAAGATATCCAGACTTGTCCCTACAGGGATCCCGGCTTAGGCTTTCAGAGGCTCGCTTGACGTATCGCTCTACCGAGGCGAATCATCGCTAAGGTGGGTGGCTACGGTGAACTTGTCTTTGCTTAGCCAGCACACATAAAATCTGGAAATGTTTTATGCTAGTCGCTAGGTAATTCACCCCCTGCATGTTAATAAATCCAATGCACCTAGCTAAGGGAATAATCCCAACTTGTATTGCTATGCTAGAACATGGAAAATGAAATACTGCTTATATTCAGACCCTCGCATGCTAAGTCCCCTAACGGTTTCATCTCTCGGCTTACCTTCGGGCCCGAGCAAACGTGCCTGCTTATGTTCCTTAGAAACGCATGCTTGTATGCTTTAATGTTGCCTTGTTTTCATCCAAACCCCGGAAGACTACTAAGTAGTCATTCCGTGCATGATTGAACCTGCAAGTATCCGGGACCGTTAGGTCACCAGGCAGCCCCGAACCAGGGGAATGCATCAAGGCAAGATATTCACTGTACAGAATCATGATTCAAGTATCCCGTGTACTCGTGTACTCGTGTACTCGTGTTCCCGTGCACTCTTATTCTCGTGTTTTCGTGTTCTAATGCATGTGTATTCTCGTGTTCTCGTGTATCTCGTGATAATTGGAAGACCCCAATTATGCATGTCACGGACTAGTTCCACAGACGGTCACCGGGGCACTGGGGCCGATCCGGTCCGGATGGAGCTCGTGTGTAGTCTCGTGTTCAGGGAGGATAGCTTGCAACGCATCGTGTTCGTGTGCCTCGTGTACTCTCGTAGCATGCTATCCTTGTTCTCGACTACGTCCACAAATGGCTTTGCCAGCGACTCGTGTTCATATAGATAAGTCATCCTCGCTTAGCGGTACCCGCGTGCGAGTCATTGCATCGCATCAAGAAACAACTGAACACCTGAATGATCATATTAAAATGACCCTCGTGTTTGCATATGCTATGCCCCTGAATGCTTATACTTGACGTGCTTGAATTAATAATGTTTGCCTCAATGTTTGGCTTGGACAGGGAAGGAGATGGTAAGTCGGTAAGTCTCGCCGTGTTTCCTCTCATGTCGCACGGCGCACTGCCACACGAGTTAGGCTATTCAATATTTGCATGAAACTGATCCTAAGGCAACTAGAAAGACAACTTAATAGTTGGTATACGGAACCTGTATTACGTGTTTGGATTTGTCGAGCGGGCGAGTAGCTTCCCCACCAGTGCATTCAATGTACTGATAATCCACCAGTTTGTATGCAGGGTGTGGGAGAACCTCGTTCGGTGCGGATGCCTCCTACATGCGTGCTAAGGCGTGGAGATCACTCCGAAGCAACGGTGCGTCCGGAACTGAAGCACATATACAAGACATAATGTTGGAGCGTCGCCTGAACATCGCCTGAACAATCATTCCACAAATGTAGCAACTTGGCACGCTTTTACTGTTTCAGAGAGAGAGGCTTGAGCGACTTGTAATCACGGCTATACGCCGCCTGTAACACTTGTTCATATTAATAAAAAGAGTTTGCTTTACTTCAACTTGTGTTTCAATGCTTCCGCTATATTTGTCACTCAGAGAACTTGTTACCGAATCGCTATGCGTTCATGACTCCGCTGTACTCGGACAATCTGTGCGACTCTGTAGCTTAGAACTCTTGCTGCCAGCCAATGAACCATGGCCTTGCACGGGCGTGGATCATGCTCGTGCGACATCACGCCCGGATGGGTCAAGCGATCGTTCCGCGGGAGCACTGGCGAGGGTGATTCCTGCCTAGCGGGAACGGCCGATTGCTTGCGGGAGATCGGGGCGTGACATACGGGACCATTAGGTCGCCAAGGCAGCCCCCGAACTAAGGGAATGGATCAAGTCGAGTTGAACACTGAACGAGAATTATGTCATATAAAGCAAGAAACATAGCTCGTAGAGCAATGCTCGTTCAGGAAAAGAATCAGTAATTATCATGTCATATTGTGAATCTGGAATGACCCAAGACTTTTATGGTCACGGACAACTCGTGCACGAGGTATCTACTTCCTCGGACGATCACCGGGGTACTGGGATTGTACCGGCCTAGGAGGATGAATGGTGTATTGCGTGCCAAATTCGGTTCTAGTATGTGCCACAGTCTTTGGGGCTGGGCAATACACGGTATTCGGGCCTTGGTAGGACATACTACCTTGGACTAGTCGTCTACCCATAATAGTTGCTTGTTTCGACGGGATGGCGTGCAATGGCTCTTCTGTATCACCCGTTCGCCTTGAATTGCTTGTTTTGTAAAAAAAAAAAAGCGTTGCACCATATTCCATCACAAGGCTATAAATCGGTCATTTATGGCTAAGCCAGTGACCTCATGTTCATATAGATAAGTCATCATCGCTTAGCGGCAATCCGTGTGTGAGTCATTGTATCGCATCCAGTAAACTGAAACACCTGAACGATTATGAGTATAAATCATCTATACAAATCGAGCAACCTAAGCACCCATCGAACACTTGAACATCCAAGGCAACACACCTGAGAAATCCTTATAACTCGTGCACTTGAAATAGTACCTCGCACATGACACTTTGATTGCTTATGCTATTGTCCCTAGATTTTATTATATATGCTCTTGCTTAATTTAACTTGGTTTGCCTTGGACAGGGAAGGATGGATGATAAGTTAGTAAGTCTCGTCGTGTTTCATTTTATATCGCACGGCGCACTGCCATACGAGTTAGGCTATTCATCTATACCGGTGAAGGTGAGCTAACCCAACTATACCAATCAATACGTTGTTTATATGAAGCATGCATATTATTTATGGTCTTTCTATCTTGCCTTATTTTATTTTACAAGCAAGCAATGATATGGAGTTTACTGAATAAACTTGTCACCGTTCGGTGATATTTACCTGCCCGTCTGAACAACCTGCACCATACTTACCATGTCATTTCCTGCCACGAAGACAAAAGTTAGATTGCATAGGTTTAAATATACGAGGGGATCACTGGCATGATGCCAAATGGACGATTTAGTCTCGGGGCGAAGATGGTGGAGGTACAGGTATCGCTACATGCCATCCTGCCCTGGACAGGAATGGTATGCAACACAAGGGAGATAGGATGATACATCCATTCCTGTCCGAAGCAGGCGACTAAACATTATGTTCCGTCCGGATCGGATCGGTGCCAGTGCCCCAGCAACCGTTCGCAGAAACAATGACTTGTGCACAAGTTATCCATGATCAACGTAGTCTACTAGGTTATCAATTGAGGCAATTCATGGCAATTTCAGGCACAGGATAGTAACAGGGCAAGATCTACTTTTGCATAGTCTTCCTGTTCAGTTTATTGCATGGAAGGATGAGTTCTATATATAGCACAATTTATAGAAAAATTATATATTCTAACTTGAAATTTATGCATATGATGAACATTCTAAACGAACTAGCATGCAATAAGGTAACCGTTCACAAGTTGATTGACAAACAATAATAATCCAAGTCTATTCATTTTTATCTTGACATCTTTTAGTTATTACTTGGTACCATTTGATCGGGGCAAGCAATAATACAAGATTTTTAGATGTGAAGACTTAGAAAAAGGGTCAACCGAATCGAATATAAACCACTCACAAGTTTGTTGAAAAAGGAAATGAAAGATGTGCTTTAAGACTCCGCTCGTACGTCGCCTACTGCTCGTTCACCTGCATCGTCACGAACAGCTGATCAATACCTCTTCCACTCTTTCCAAGCTCGGAAACTATTCAAGAAAATGCAAGCAAATCCGAAAACCAACTCAAAGCACGAAAGCAACAAAGCGACAGCGAAAACTATACAAGAAAACTCGCAGCGGAGAAGTCCCTCTTGACTCTGCCGCTAAGTCGATCCTCGGGGCATGGTCCACTGAATATGGGAATCGATTCCGAAGAAGCAAATCCATAACAAGGATAAGATCTTATTTTAATCTATCCCGATTGAACGATACCGTTTGTATTTCTTAGCCGTGCTCCCCAAATAGGGGGAACGGGGCACCACATCCTAACCAACTAATTAAAAGTTTTGTCCACGAAACTTAGGAATAGAACCAACCACTAAAAAAATAATGAAGGAAACATTTCCCTTATCTCAGATTCAAGCTCCCAAGTAGATTCTTCAACCGAATGATTTTGCCAAAGCACGCGTACGAGAGGAACCGAACGACTTCGAAGCAGTTTCTCCTTACGATCCAAGATTTGCACAGGTTGTTCAACATAAGTCAAGTCTGCCTTTAGGTCTAGTTGATCAAGATCCACCACATGACTCGGGTCATAAACGTACTTTCTAAGTTGTGAAACATGGAAGACATCGTGTACTACGGATAGTGACGGTGGCAGGGCTATTTGATATGTGACCGAGGTGACTCGCTTTAGTATCTCGAACGGACCGACGAATCTTGGACTTAGCTTTCCCTTTGCTCTGAATCTAGTAACTCCTCGCATGGGCGAGACTTTAAGAAATACCCGATCACCTTCTAAGAACTCAAGAGGACGTCGATGCATGTCTAAGTAGCTTTTATGGCGACTCTGTGCTACTTTTAGCCGTTCACGGATCAAACGAATCTTCTGGACGGTTTGCTCCACAAGTTTAGGGCCAAGAATTTGCCGTTCTCCAACTTCATCCCAACAGATCGGGGATCTGCACTTCCGTCCATACAACGTCTCATACGGCGCCATCTGAATGCTGGATTGAAAGCTATTGGTGTATGCAAATTCGGCTAACGGTAGATGCATGTCCCAACTCGTCTTCAAGTCGAAGACGCAGAGTCGTAGCATGTCTTCGAGGATTTGGTTGACACGTTCTGTTTGACCATCTGTCTGTGGATGGTAGGCGGAGCTGAACTTCAACTTCGTCTCCATTGCTGACTGTAGGCTTTCCTAGAAACGTGATAGAAATCGACCATCTCTATCGGAAATAATGGATACGGGCACGCCGTGGAGCCGAACGATTTCTTTGAGGTAGATCTGAGCCAGACGGTCAGCACTCCAAGTACTTTTGATAGATAGAAAGTGAGCTGACTTGGTGATTCGATCGACGATGACCCAGACGGCATCATTCTCCCGTTGCATCTTCGGCAAACCAATAATGAAATACATAGTTATGTGTTCTCATTTCCACTCCGGTATAGCGACGTTCTGCATCTCTCCACCCGGCTTCTGGTGCTCGGCCTTTATCCTCTAACAAGCCATGCATTGCGACATGAATAACGCCATATCTTGTTTCATACCGTGCCACCAAAACGTCATACGGAGATCTAGATACATCTTTGTGCTACCCGGATGTGAAGTATAACTAGCGTAATGGGCTTCCATGAGTATCTTTTTTCTGAGGGCTGCATCGTTTGGAACACACAATCTTCCCTTCACTCTGATCATCCCGTCCGTACCCACCGTAAAGTCGGTTGCCTTTTCTGCTGAGATAAGACCTTACATCTTTTACAGGAATATGTAATCCTTTTGAGCGGACTTGACTTTTTCTAACAAGTCGGGTTCGAGACGTATCTGTGCCACTTGCGCCCCCTTTTTGTATCTGATTATAAGTGTAATGCCCAAAGATTTAAGATCCTGACATAGCTTGTCATCAATAGCCAGACTCCCAATGAATACTCGACTCGGCGCATTAGCTACTGTCACGACCCGCACCCGAAAATTCGGGCACGAGTGCGTGGGTACGTCCAGCCTACGCCGCAGAGTCGGCGGTAGTACGCTGTCTAGGTCAAATCCACACTTAACTAAACTAGCTCATTCACAAATAGCATAGGCAAGATAATAAAGGGAAATAGATACTTAAGATTGCAATTGAAATAAATGCGACAACAGATTCAAATGTTTAGTACATAAATCAGAATGAAATCGGGGACAAACCCGATTACTAAGATAAAGAGCAAACAAATAAAAGTAGCTACTGCTATCTACTCTGCAGCAAGGGTCTCCTGGGTGGGTTCTGGCTCCTCATAGGTATCATCTATACCCTCATAGGGACCATAATATGTAGGGGCAAGGTCCTCATCATCGCCTAAATCAACAGATCCAGTCAGGAAAAGGAGCAAAGTACACAGTGCACAACAAGATTAAACTAAATATTTATGACAATTAAATTGAGTATCATGTTGAGAAACTGCATAAAAAAAATCAATATCTCAGAGTTAAAGCTGTAAACAGGAATATGAGAAAGCAGAAATAAATGAGATAGGAATGAAACTACAACAGTCAGCAAGAAATATAACGAGACCAGAAACTATCTGTGTGAACTTGTGTTTGTTTTAGAATACATAGTTGGCATGTAGGGGTTTATAAGGCTAATATGGCCGTCATAAACGGCTATTAAACAGGGAAAATCGAGATCCGACTGAGGTACAGTCGTGTACCAACAGCTATTAAACATGGCAGGGGAATGGGTAAACTACATGCCTTCTAGTATTCTCCCACCCGACATGAAAAATAAGACATGAACTCCAAATATTCAAGACATGAAATCCAGCATTCTAGAACTACGTATAATCATCAAGGGTACTAGTAGAGCAGGGAATTAATTATCACAATATAAAGATTTAACTTGAAGTGCAGGTACTTGCCTGTTGTTTGGATCTGATTAATTGTTCTTGGGGAAATTTCCAGAGATGAGTCCAAAAGTTGAAATAGACATTACCATCACGCTCAGAAGATGTCAAATAGCTAGAAACGCCTGTCCTTGGGTCCAATTTGGAGACAAGGGCAAAAACGACAGTTTCGGGTCAAAACGGGGTCCGCCGGTGGGCCCGCTTTGCACCGAAAAACGTGTCCGGGTCAATGGTCTCCAAATTCACCAAACTTAGTGTCAACAGGTCAGGAACGCTGATACGAACCCAACGGAACTTCCAGATTTGGATTCCGATGAGCCGAACACAAAATCGTCCGTCGAGCGGGGCCTGTGGGGCCCACGACACGCGATTTCGTCAACGTTCTCAGAATCGAACCAAACTTGACCCACAGGACCAGCGTATCGCTACGAGTCCGATGGCGCAAGTTTTGTCTCAATCCGACGAGTGTACAAGAAGTTAGGGCGAATTACAGAAAAGTCGGATACGAGACGATGTTCGCGGATACGCGTTGATTCCGGTGTGCACGCACACCCGAATCAGCTTCTGCGAAAACTCACACGTCCGTATCGACGATGCGCACGTATCTGTGAAGAACGCACGCGACCAAGTCATCCCGTTTGGCGGGGCGTACTCAGTTCCGGGGTGAAACAGGGTCTGGTTTTTTCCTGTTTTTGGATCGCGTTGTGCGATCACCACAGGACGCGATGCCCCGAACGGTTTGTCCGGGCACCGAGAGGGTCATACAGACTTCGCAACGCAATTTGCGGAATCGAAAACAGAGCTACGAGCAAAAAGTTACGAGTACCTGAAGGAGACCCGAAAATCAGGGTCGAACCGTGTCCGACTCGTGTCCGACACGACACTGTTACTGTGTCCACTGCACAGTACAAAGGGGCTAGGGTTTACTGTTTCCGACTTCTGTGTCGGTGTCCGCCGGAGGACGGCACGGAGACGTGCTGGACCGAGGCGGCGGCGCTCACTGGTCAGAGGCGGCTGCTGCGGCACGGCAAGGTCGGGGGAGAGAGGGGGAGGTGCTGGACTAGGGTAGCCGGCGGAGGAAGGAGGAGGAGGCGGCGCCGAGGGAGGAGGGCGGCCCTGGAGGCTGGCCGGGTCTCAGGCGAGGTGGCGGAGCGGAGAGGGGCGGCGCCGGGCTAGGGTTTCGGTGGGAGGAAGTGGGGAAGAAGAAGAAGAGGGGGGATTTAAGTAGGAGGAGGCGGTTAGGGGGAGGCCGAGCACGGCGGGGAAGAGGAGGACGTGGCGCGGAGGACGCGGGGAGTGGGCGCGGAGCGGGCGACGCTGCGCGCGGAGGCCGGCACTGGACGCGGGCGGAGAGGGGGCTGGGGAGCACGGGTCGCCCGGGTCGGGTCGTGGGTGGGTTCGGGTCTGACCAACCCGACCCGACCCGATAGGAAGGGTTGGGTTGCTGGCTTATGGGCTCGGCCCACTGGGCCGGGCCGGGCCCAAAAGAAAGGAAAAAAAAATAAAAATAAAAATAAATACTAATAATAATAATAATAATAATAAAATCAGTTAAATAATCAATTAATTATTAAAATAGTTTTTAGGCATTTAAAAATAGGTCTGAGGCCCAGAAAAATCCAGAAAAATTATCCTAAGTCCAGTTTTTTATTTTACACCCAAAAATGTTATTTCCATAATATTTTAATATTATTTATTAACAATAAAAATTATTTAATAATTAAGAACCTTGATTTTAATTTCAAAAAATTCCCAGAAAATTCCAGAAAATTGGAAAAAATCCAAGTTTTAATAATTTTGAAAATTCAGGGGGTTACAGCTACAACGTTACCCTTGCCCGAGGTGTATCTGATCATCAAGTCAAAATTGCTAAGGAGTTCAAGCCAACGCCGTTGACGAAGATTCAAATCCTTTTGTGTGTAGAGATATTTTAGGCTCTTATGATCCGTATAGATCTCGTACGATACGCCATAGAGGTAGTGGCGCCACAACTTCAGAGCGAACACCACTGCTGCGAGCTCCAGATCATGGGTTGGATAATTCTTCTCGTGAGGCTTCAACTGCCTCGACGCAAAGGCTATCACTTTGTCCCGTTGCATAAGGACACATACCAATTCCTTCCCTGAGGCGTCACTATATATCTTAAAATTATCGGGTCCGGCTGGAAGGGTAAGAATTGGTGCTGAGACGAGGCGCTGCTTTAACTCCATAAACGAAGCTTCACAGTCGTCCGTCCACGCGAACATTACTCCCTTCTGAGTGAGCTGAGTCCGAGGCAAGGCGATCCTCGTAAAATCTTTAAAAAATCTTCTATAGTAGCCCGCCAGACCTAGGAAACTCTGAATATCACTAGCTGACTCAGGCCTCCTCCAGTTCACGATGGCTTCTATCTTCTTTGGGTCAACTGAAATGCCCGTTGCAGAAATAATATTCCCGAGAAAGGATATGTTGTCCAACCAGAACTCGCATTTACTAAGCTTCGCGTACAACTTATTGTCTCGAAGGGTTTGAAGCACCATCTACAGTGTCCTACGTGTTCATCCCTATTTTTCGAGTACACTAAGATGTCATCGACAAAAACGACCACAAATTTATCGAGAAAGGGTCAGAACATCTGATTCATCAAATCCATAAAAGTGGCAGGGGCATTCATCAGTCCAAATGGCATAACAGAAAATTCGTAATGACCATAGCGGGTTTGGAATGCAGACTTGGGCATGTCCTCTAGCTTAATCTTAAGATGGTGGTAGCCCGAGCAAAGATAGATTTTTGAGAACACCGTTGCCCCTTGCAGCTGATCGAAGAGGTCATCTATCCTGGACAAAGGATACTTGTTTCTGATAGTGACCTTATTCAGCTCCCGATAATTGATGCAGAGTCGTAACGATCCATCCTTCTTCTTTACGAAGAGCACAGGCGCTCCCAAAGGATACACGCTCGGACGGATGAACCCACGATACAACAGTTCTTGAAGTTGGCACTTTAACTCCTTTAGTTCAGCATGGGCCATTCTATACGGAGCCTTGGAAATAGGTTGAGTATTCGGGAATGTGTCGATGGTGAACTCGATCTCTCGGTTAGGTGGCATGCCGGGTAGTTCGCTCGAAAATACATCAGGGAACTCCGCCACAACGTAAGAAGACTCAACGTTTGCGTAATCCAGCTGCGTGTCCCGAACCGACGCTAGGTATCCCTCGCAGCCAGAGTGTAGCATCCGCCGAGCAGATATCGCCGAAATCATCATGCAGGCCCTGAACGCATCAGTTGCTGGACTACTCGTGTAGCAGAATTTGGCTTCTCCAGGTAGGCGGAAGACGACTCATTTCTCTGCACATTCGATAGTTGCTGAGCAAGCGCCGAGCCAATCCATCCCCAAAATGATATCATAATTCCGAACATCTAGGACTAAAACATCGAGCGAGAGCTTCCTTCCTTCGATACAGACGTAACCACCTTGGCATACTGAACAGACATGTATTTTTGTGCCCGGCGAGGTGCTAACACTAAGGTCTAGATACAGCAGTATCATTTCTATATTATTTTCCACGGCAAAATTCGTGGATATAAAATTATGTGTTACACCATAATCAAATAGCACATGTACAGGTATGTTATTAAAATCAATATACCTGACACAACGGTGTCCGAGGCCAGGGCTTCTTCTCGTGTCATAGTGTACACCCTTCCTTGAGCTTGGCGACGCTCTTACTGAGGCGCGACTCAATTGACTTGGGGTACAGGGGCAGGATTTGGATGCTGAGGGCGGCGATCAGGGAGAGGACAGACATCAACCTGATGGGTTGGATCACCATAACGGAGGCATGTCCTAAGCTTTCGGTGACAGTCTTTATCAGTGTGCTCGGTCCTCCTACAAAAATTACAACGTGGCCTTGGATTCCCTCTCGGATGACCGTTGTTATTTTTATGCTTTGTAGCATTGTTTTCTTTCTCGTTGCTATGGCATTTGTGATTGGATTGCACAGTGCCGGCAACAATGGGAGGATAATACGGTTCAAGAGATAGGGCATAATTTAGGACTTTCTGCATCATTTGGTACTGAGGAACGACCACGTGCGCATGGATGGCAGGATGCAGACTGCCTTCAAATCTTCTAGCAAGACTCGCTGCATCAGGTAAATAGGAGCTTGCAAATTTGGCGAGCCGGTTGAATTCTGCAGAATACTGCTTTACTGTCATGCTGCCTTGTCGTAGTTGCACGAACTCGTTCTCTTTCTGACGATGTACGGGAGGGGGTATGAACTCCTCTTCAAACGCGCCACGGAAGGTAGCTCATGCGATCGTCTCTTCTTCATCGTCAACTGGAAGAGATCTTCAATGCACGTCCCACCAATCGTGCACATTCAAGCGAAGCTGTAGTTGGGCACACGTGACAAGCTTCTGTTCGAGTACCTCTAGAAGTTTGAAATGATCCTCAAGTTCGGCCAACCAATCTAGAGCCACGATCGGGTCCTCACTCCCCTTAAATGGCATATTGCAGACCTTCTTGAAGTCGACAAAGTCGAAGGCAGTCACATCCTTCTTCCTTGGAGTTTGAGGCATTTCAACTTCAAGCGTGGGTTGCTCCAGTGGCATCGCTGCTGTTGCCGCGGACTGGTTGGAGGCCAAGGTCTGCACGATCTGCTGTAGGGTATCTACCTGCTTTTATTGGACTGTAAATCGGGCTTCTAGATTGTCTTGGAACTTGCTCTGCCTCTCTTCCGCTCGCTTCTCAGTCCGTTCATAATGAGCCTCATCCCTCTGTTGGCTAGACTCCAACATCCGCATCATCTGCTAAATGGGATCGACACGGGACATGGCTCGCTGGCTTCGAGAACTTCCCGAAGTGCCGGAACTGCTTTCTTGGGCTTGTGTCTCACCCGGCCAATCCTTCAAAAAAAGGTAAATTACATTAGGATCATAATGTATTATGGACTCATTGTATGAACGTATCTCATTTTGGTCTAACGAGTTCAAGAGTTCGCATAGGGAATAGATGGTTAAAGAAACTTTTTCGATACGAGGGTCAAAGAAACTTGAAGCTGGGCTCTGATACCAATATGGCATGCCCCGATTCCGTGGAATCGATAGTCGTTCTCCGGGCGTGACGCAGTGCCTGCCTAGGTTGCGCATCGCATAAGGCTTAGGTATTTTTGCATAACGAGCACATATTCAGAGTACGCAGATAAATTAAAATACAAAGTTGAAACATATAAAAGTTCTCTTTATTGATAATGATCTATTTACAAATTCTTGAACGAGTCAGAAGGTTGCCGCACGGGCTTACAAAAGTTGACACAAAATAAGATAGTTGTCATGTACATTACATCCTTTACTAAAACTCAAAATAAGAGACCTCCAGGCGGGATGATGGCTTTTCCTCTGAGCTGCATGAGTTAAGTTTGCTAGCTCCTGGGCTTCAAAATACTTCAAATAAGGCACAATCGGGATGTGCCGACAGCTGGACTGGATTGGGAAGTGACTTCAGCTCCTCACAGGATCTCCTTGGTGCGGGAAACATGTTTCAATGAGGGTCAATACATCAAAATGTACTGGTGAAGGCGAGCTAACCCAACTATACCAATCAACATGTTGTTTATATGAAGATGTATATTATTTGTGGTCTTTCTATCTTGCCTTAATTTATTTTATAAGTAAGCAATAATATGGAGTTTACTGAATAAACTTGTCACCGTTCGGTGATATTTACCTGCCCGTCTGAACCACCTGCACAATACTTACCATGTCCTTCCCTGCCACGAAGACACAAGTTAGCTTGCACAGGTTTAAATATACGAGGGGATCACTAACATGATGCCAAATGGACGATATAGTCTCGGGGCAAAGATGGCAGAGGCACAGGTATCGCTACACGCCATCCTACCCTGGATAGGAATGGTGTGCAACACAAGGGAGATGGGATGATACATCCATTCCTGTCTGAAGCAGGCGACTAAACATGATGTTTCGACCGGATCGGATCGGTGCCAGTGCCCCATAAACCGTCCGCAGGAACTAAGACCTTGTGCACAAGTTGTCCGTGATCAGCGTAGTCTACTAGGTTATCAATTGAGGCAATTCAGGATAATTTTAGGCACATGACAGTAACATGACAAGATCTACTTTTACATAGTCTTCTTGTTCAGTTTATTGCATGGCAGGATAAGTTATATACATAGCACAATTTATAGAAGAAGTATATATTCTAACTTGAAATTTATGCATATGATGGACATTCTAAATGAACTAGCATGCAATAAGGTAACCGTTCATAAGTTGATTGACAAGCAATAATAATCCAAGTCTATTCTTTTTTATTATGACATCTTTTAGTTATTACTTGGTATCGTTTGATCGGGGCAAGCAAGAATACAAGATTTTTAGATGTGAAGACTTAGAGGAAGGGTCAACTGAATCGAATATAAGCCACTCACAAGTTGGTTGGAAAAGGAAAGGAAATAGGTGCTTTAAGACTCATCTCGCACGTCGCCTACTGCTCGTTCACCTGCATTGCCACGAACAGCTGATCAATACCTCTTCCACTCTTTCCAAGCTTGAAATTGAAGTACAGTTCAATGAACAAAAATAATGAAATCCATCGAAACTGTTCAAAAAAATGTAAGCAAATCTGAAAACCAACTCAAAGTACGAAAGCAACAAAACGACAGCAAAAACTAGGCAAGAAAACTCGCAGCGGAGAGGTCCTTCTTGACTCTGCCGCTAAGTCAATCCTCGGGGCACGGTCCACTAAATATGGAAATCGATTTCGAAGAAGCAAATCCATAACAAGGATAAGATCTTATTTCAATCTATCCCGATCGAACGATACTTTTTTGTATTTCTTAGCCGCGCTCCCCGAATAGGGGGAACGGGGCACCACATCCTAACCAACTAATTAGAAGTTTCGTCCACGAAACTTAGGAATATAATCTACCACTAAGAAAATAATGAAGGGAACCTTTCCCTCATCTCATATTCAAGCTCCCAAGTAGATTCTTCAACCGAATGATTTTGCCAAAGCACGCGCACGAGAGGAACCAAACGACTTAGAAGCAGCTTCTCCTTACGATCCAAGATTTGCACAGGTTGTTCAACATAAGTCAAGTCTACCTTTAGGTCTAGTTGATCAAGATCCACCACATGACTCGGGTCGTACACGTACTTCCTAAGCTGTGAAACAGACATGTGTACTTCGGATAGTGACGATGGTAGGGCTATTTGATATGCGACCGAGGCGACTCGCTTTAGTATCTCGAACGGACCGACTAATCTTGGACTTAGCTTTCCCTTTGCTCCGAATATGGTAACTCCTTGCATAGGCGAGACTTTGAGAAACACCCGATCACCTTCTAAGAACTCAAGATGACGTCAATGCGTGTCTGGGTAGCTTTTCTGGCGACTTTGTGCTACTTTTAGCCGTTCACGGATCAAACGAATCTTCTGGACGGTTTGCTCCACAAGTTCAGGGCCAAGAATTTTTTGTTCTCTAACTTCATCCCAACAGATCGGGGATCTGCACTTCCGCCCATACAATGCCTCATACGGTGACATCTGAATCCTGGATTGAAAGCTATTGTTATATGCAAATTAGGCTAACGGTAGATGCATGTCCCAACTCGTCTTCAAGTCGAAGGCTCAGAGTCGTAGCATGCCTTCGAGGATTTGGTTAACATGTTCTGTTTGATCGTCTGTCTGTGGATGGTAGGCGGAGCTGAACTTCAACTTCGTCCCCATTGCTGACTGCAGGTTTTCCCAGAAACGTGATAGGAATCGTCCATCTCTATCGGAGACAATGGATACGGGCAGACCGTGGAACCGAATAATTTTGTTGAGGTAGATCTAAGCCAGGCAGTTGGCACTCCAAGTACTTTTGATAGGCAGAAAGTGAGCTGACTTCGAGAGTATAAATCATCTATACAAATCGAGCAACCCAAGCAACCCATCGAACACTTGAACATCCAAGGCGACACACCAGAGAAATCCTTATAACTCATGCACTTGAAACAGTACCTCGCACATGACACTTTGATTACTTATGCTATTGCCCCTAGATTTTATTATATATGCTCGTGCTTAATTTAACGTGGCTTGCCTTGGACAGGGAAGGATGGATGGTAAGTTGGTAAGTCTCGTCGTGTTTTTTTTTATATCGTACGGTGCACTACCACACGAGTTAGGCTATTCATCATTTTCATAAAACTGATCCTAAGGCAAGGCTAGAAAGATAACTTAATAGATGGTGCAAAAAACCTATATAACGTGTTTGGATTTGTCGAACGGAAGAGAAGCCTCCCCACCAGTGCATTCATGTACTAATAACCCACCAGATTGCTTGCAGGCTGGGGAAAACCTCGTTCGGTTCGGATGCCTCCTTCGTTCATGCTAAGGCACAGAGTTCAATCTGGAGTCTTGAATCGTTGTGTCCGGAACTGAAGCACATATACAAGACATAATGTTAGAACATCGCCTATGTATCATTCCATAAATGTAGCCGCTTGGCACGTTGTTACTGTTTCAGAGAGAGAGAGAGCTTGAGCGACTTATAATCTCGGCCTGGCACCGCCTGTAACACTTGTTCAATATCAATAAAGAGCTTATTTTACTTCTAAACTTGTGTTATTCAATGCTTCCGCTATAAAGATAAGTCAGACTTAGAATGGCAACCGATAGAAACATTATTAGTTTATCGCTTAGGGGAATATAGAGAATCGTGCTTGAATTTTGAGAAATAGCTCAAATGGTATTTCGGGTCGGTAGATACAAATCAAATATAGTTTACTTGGAGGACTATCAACAGGATATATATACGAGACTAAGATTTATCAAGCGATGCTTAGGTATCGTACATGAATTCTAAGGAATAAGTTGGTGAATATGCTAGTGATTGATGCGAACACGATTGAGGATTTAATTGGGTGACTCGATTCCTGAGTGGTGTATGGTTTATTTGGATATATCCAAATGGATTCATAGGCCTCGTGCGATAGTTGGATTGAACGATTTGGGAATATCTTGAAAAAGTGATAAGGCTTATATCGAAAAGGGATTCGAAAAAAATGAAAATTAATATCTTGGTCAAAGAAAATTTTGTGGAAACTTGGAGGATCGTGTGAGCGATTTCAAATTGAAACAAATGGATTAAAACTTGAATACAATATCGTTCGAAAAGAAGTTAGCCCGAGAATGAATATTGCGGTTCGATGAAAGAGGTAAGCGATAACAGATTTGACCTAGAGTTCAGAAGAACGATCTTGAATCTAGTTCGAAAAGATAACCTTCGAAATCAGTCCCGACCGAGAACGATTATCCTGCGGGAGCGCCGACGTGGTGATTTCACGTACGACGGGGATGATCGAACTCACAAAAACATGTTCGATAATTATTCCAAATGAACTCGATGAATGGAACATATCAAAAGTGGATAGACTTGGCTTGAATATTTGAAACTAGTTGTTTGAGGAATGCCAGAAGTAGACTATAGATTTATCAAAACGGTAACATTGAAGTTGGATAATTTAGCTAGACGGATTATAACCATGACATGAACGGACATGACTTGATGGATTTTATATATATAACTTGGATGGAGCAAAGTAAAATAATAAGGTATCTTGATCGTTTCGAAGATAACCATAATGTTCGACGTTCTTGTCTTGTGCGAGCGTAACTCTATGCTCATATATGTGTCACGTCCGGATTATAACGGTTATCCAGCGGAAGCGTTGGCGTGGTGATCTCACGTCCAACGTGGATGATCAAACTTGCAGGAGATCAGAGCGTGACAACTGATGGATCATCTTGACTTTTGGTTTGGTACGATAAGACAAAATTGGAAATGCAAGTGAATCAGAAGTGATTCAGGGATAAGATAGCCTAGAACCTGGAGTAAGCCACGCTTGATGGTTTCGTGAACGGATACATAAATCTTGTTGGACGACTTGGAGTAATAATCAAAGGTTTAGAATTGAATCATAGCTTGGTGGTCTAGACTTAGAATGGACAAATGGATTCTATCAAAACATGTTTAGAGGAGATAAACTATACGAATTGCTAGGCTTGTCATGTGACTTGGATATATCATGAATTCTACTAAACGAACTCAAACCCTGTACAAATGAATGTGTTAATATGCGTAGGATGATCCGTGCTCGATGTTTAAAAATCTGAGTAAAACGAGTTTGGGTAGAATATCCCGTATAAATGAACAATGGTTTGACCTTAGGAATTGGGGCCAGCATCATGCGACGAATTTCTACGATGAATCATGTGCTTGAACTTGTACCTATGACCTTGTGAGCTGACCTAGTAATTAGGCAGACGACCATGTGCCGAGTGAAAGAACTTGTGTAACTAAATTTAGAACATTGCTTGAATAAACCATAGAACTGGGGCAACAAGACTTAGAGTTAGACTTGAACGGTAAGTGTGTGCTATGTTTGACCCGAACAGATGGACGCTAGTCGGTTGATCGGATAGATCGTACTTAATGGTAGTGCAAATACTTGGTTTGAATTGGAATAAAAAATGACTTAAAATTTTATCGACCCTGTCGGAAGTATCCTTGTGATTCACAAAACGGGAACCCTTAAGATTTTTGCTGGTAACTTGTCCTATTTTACTATCGCTAAGTTTGGTTGAATGCATATGTTTGAGGGACGCCTTGAATGTGTGCACAATCCAAGACCTGTGATATGTTGAACTCGAGTGCAAAGACTTCGCTATCGCTAAGTTGGTTGACATGCATATGTTTGAATGACGCTTTGAATATGTACACGATCTAGACTCGTGATATGCTGGTCTTGAATGCTAGTGCAAGTAAAAATGTTAGATCCGCATAGACAAGTATAATGACTTGTATAAGTTTGCCTCAGCCTTAGATCATCATTCACGATGGATTGTAACGTACCCCGCGTTAAGCTATATGTTCCGCTCTAAGGCACAGTTGAGACCGAGTCAGAACTTGGATTGAGGATAGAGTCATTCAATAAGACCGACCCAACATACACGCAACACGATATAAGAAACAAGTAAAAAATTGTGTTCGAATGGATCTAGTGGTACCGATCGTTACGTTTGGGATAGATTCGATAGCGATAGAACGGCTTGCACTCAGAAAGTCTCGATGACGAGACTTTTCTGAGTGGTGTATAATGTAACGACCCGTTACGTTCAAGCGGACATCCGATTCAAACAGCACAAGTGCAATGAGCCGACCCGCTTTGATCAGCAAAAAGACTCGTTTGAGGCAAAGGATTTCCAGACTTGGCCCTTCAGGAGTTCGGACATAGACTTTCAAAGGCTCGTTCGGAGTATCGCTCAAGGCGAATCATTGCTAAGGTGGGTGGCTATGATGAACTTGTCTTTGCTTACACAGCACACTTAAAATATGGACGATACATGCTAGTCGCTAGGTGAATCACCCCATGCATGCTAATAAAGAATAAAATGCACCTAGCTAAGAAAATAATCCCAACTTGTATTGCTTATGTTAGAACTTATAAATAAATTTTGGCTTATAACTTGGACCCTCACGTAGACCCCGCTATGCCTCGAGTAGATCATCGTGCACTCTTCGAAGTGCACTTTTTACTTGTTTACATTACACGTCTCTAGATCATGTTGCTCGATATGTCCCTTTACAGTTTTACTCCTAGCACTTTACCCATAGACCGTGCCAACGTAAATGCTTATGTTCCATATAAATGTATGCTTGTCTGCTTACTTATAGTTTGTACTTGTTGCCTCGTTTCAATGCTTGTCACATAATCTATGCAACAATTAAGTAAAACTATTTGTATCGTGCATGCATCTAGTTAGCCAGAAGACTATCAAATAGTTCTTCTATGCAATATGAACCTGCAAGTATCCGGGACTGTTAGGTCGCCAAGGCAGCCCCCGAACCAGGGGAATGCATCAAGTCGAGTTGAACACTGAAAGGGAATCATGTCATATAAAGCAAGAAACACAGCTCGTAGAGCAATGCTCGTTCAGGAAAAGAATCAGGAATTATCATGTCATGTTGTGAATCTGGAATGACCCAAGACTTGCATGGTCATGGACAACTCGTGCATGAGGTATCTACTTCCTCGGACGATCACCGAGGCACTGGGATCGTACCGGCCTAGGAGGATGAATGGTGTATTGCATGCCAAATTCGGTTCTGGTATGCGCCATAGTCTTTGGGGCTGGGCAATATACGGTATTCGGACCTTGGTAGGGCATACTATCTTGGACTAGCCGTCTACCCATGATAGTTGCTTGTTTCGGCGGGATGGCGTGCAATGGCTCTTCTGTATCACATGTTCGCCTTGAATTGCTTGTCTTGTAAAAAAAACATTGCACCCCATTCCGTCACAAGACTATAAATCGGTCCTTTATGGCTAAGTTAGTGACCTTATGTTCATATTGATAAGTCATCATCGCTTAGCGACAATCCGCGTGTGGGTCATTGCATCGCATCCAGTAAACTGAAACACCTGAACGATTATGAGTATAAGTTATCTATACAAATCGAGCAACCTAAGTAACCCATCAAACACTTGAACATCCAAGGCAACACACCTGAAAAATCCTTATAACTCGTGCACTTGAAATAGTACCTCGCACATGACACTTTGATTGCTTATGCTATTGTCCTTAGATTTCATTTTATATGCTCGTGCTTAATTTAACTTGGTTTGCCTTGGACAGGAAAGGATGGATGATAAGTTGGTAAGTCTCGTCGTATTTCATTTTATATCGCCCGACGCACTGCCACACGGGTTTATACTATTCATCATTGCCATAAAACTGATCCTAAGGCAAGACTAGAAAGATAACTTAATAGATGGTGCACGAAACCTATATAACGTGTTTGGATTTATCGAGCGGGCGAGAAGCCTCCCCACCAGTGCATTCATGTACTGATAACCCACCAGATTGCTTGCAAGGTGCGAAAAAATCTCGTTCGGTGCGGATGCCTCCTTCGTGCGTGCTAAGGCACGGATTCACTCTGGAGTCTTAAAGCGTTGCATCCGGAACTGAAGCACATATATAAGACATAATGTTGGAACATTGCCTATGTATCATTCCACAATTGTAGCCACTTGGCACGTGACTTTTTCAGAGAGAGAGAGAGAGCTTGAACGACTTGTAATCTCGGCCTGGCGCCGCCTGTAACACTTGTTCAATAACAATAAAGAGCTTGTTTTGCTTCTATACTTGTGTTATTCAATGCTTCCGCTATTTACGACTTTGTGAACTTGTTACCAATCGCCTGTGTGTTTCTTATTCTGCTGCACTCGGACTATTTGTGCGACTCTGTGGCTTAGACATTTTACCGCTTGTTCGGATTATAGCTTGTACGGGCGCGGCTTACGCTCGTGCAGCATCACGTCCAGATGGGAATGATCATCCCGCGGGAGCGCTGGCGCGGTATTCACGCCTAGCGGGGACGGCCGATTACCTGCGGAAGATCGGGGCGTGACACTAGCTAAGAATACAGTTCTATTATGCATGCAACAAAAATAATAATCTTCTTAGCAACAAGTATTATAAAACTCAGATTCATTATTAAGGCGTGCAAGAATCAGAGAACGAAGTTCTGCCCACTCACCTAGATTAGTCATCTCCTGGTTCAACAAGGAGCTCTTAAGGAAGATATCATTTTTGAGTCAGCAAACCGATATATCTTGTACATAGTGCCAACGCAGAGCGGGGCACTACAACAGTGATACATGCCTCTTCCATTTCTAGCTGGATTGGAAGCAAATCGAGTAGAAACCACCATTGAAAAAGTTAGGGTTTAGGAATTTGTAAAGAACAAGAACTATTTGGGGAAGAAGACTACTCTTTATTTCAAGTATATGAGAAAAACGGTTACAAAATCAAGAATCAACATCCTTCATAATCCCTCCTTTCTCCCATTCAGAGGTATTTATGCAAATTCAAAAAGAAATAACAATTACCAGTATGCCCTCAATGCTGACTGGACCAACTAATACTGCCAGGTAACGTATTCTTCAAGCTGACTGGACCAACTACCAACTGCCTGAACCGGATGCTCTGCTACATGCTTCTATCGGCTGCTACCTGCTTCTATCATGGTTCTATCAAAATGAAAGCTACCAACCAACTGCTAATAGGTACTACTAAATTTGAAGGTAAGAATGACATGCTATGCTAACTGCTACTCTCACTTAATTGGAGATGTATCAATATCCCCCTCTTAATTTGACCTTGCCTCAAGATCAAAATAAGGGAATGTCTTAATGAACTTCTCGTAGGGAACCCAGGTTGCTTCCTCAGTACTTCACATTCCTCCATTGTACTAAGAGATCAACAGCAGCTCTTTGTCTTCTCTGAACCATCTTCCTTTGCAATATCCAATCAGGCTCCATTAATAATTCATCCCTTTGACTAGGAACCCCATTCTGGACCACCACTCGATTGCTTAGGTGTTTCTTTAACTGTGAAACATGGATGAGTTCTCGCTGACTGCTGCCTGGCCTCTTCTTTGCTGCTCCTGGATCCCACACACGACTTAAAGTCTCACACTCAAGCTCCTCTTGAACTTTATATAACTTCCAAGCTGCAGAAAAATACCTAGCATCCTTTGCTATGCAGTGCTGAAGACGTCCTGATGCTTCAGGTACCAACACACCTGCATCAGTTTCTGTTTCATGAATATACCAACTGTATAGACTTTTGCCTTCATGACCCCTAATATAGCCATATGGCGAGGATATGACATATGCCGGTTCATCGGTTTCTCTATCCGGAGCCAAAGGAGTGAATTTTGCAATTATGTAGTACCCTACAACACCAAGGGAAAAACAAAATACCTTTGTAATTTTGGAGGTACTAACTGCTTCCAAACCAATTTCACCCTCCAATTCTGAGGTGCTTGTTTTAAACCCTTTCACCCTACTTGATCTTTCGATCCCTCCAGAAAAATGAACTAACATGTCCTCGCTAATCATTATTTCTTCAATTAGCTTGCAGTGGCCAATCTTAACAGGCTTTGGGTTATCAAAGGTTGATACAATTTTACCACAGGTTACTAAAGCAAGGCACTCAATTCCATCAAAGTCAGCATGCTCAATGGCAAGAATTCCTTCTTGAAGGCCTTGACTTGTCTCCACTGAAGATATCTGCAAACTAGATACTCCAAGAATTCCTTGAACTCCATCTTCGGTTCTAGAAACCAGCAACTCTTGAGATTCATTCAGTATCTCATTTTTATCATCCCTCACAAACCATGTCCATGCATTTGACCCATATTCCACATTTTTAACTTCAATAGCAACTTGCCTTGCCATTTCAAGAGCATCAAGCTCTCCATCTTGGAGTCCCAATGTCTTATCAATGTTATTTTGGAGTGCATCTGAATAATAAACGCAATCAAGATGTTCTTCTAAAGCAAGATGCCCATGATTAATTGCAGAAGCATCTGCATAGTTTCTGAAAATCCTTTGGGAGCCCAACGAACCATCAAAAAGTTTAAGAAAGAGTTCACCTTGATGAATTGTGTTTGGTGAAGGACCAGCTTCTTCATGTATATCTACGGAACAAGCCCCCTCGATATTATGTATAACCTCATATGTTGGAGATTCAACACCGGAATGTGAGCCACTGGATACAATATCCAAGTCAACAACTGACACTTTATCGAACTCTTCAAGTACAGTAGGAGTGACTATATGAGTTTAACCACCACCATCTTTCTCCTCGATCACAGTATCTTTAGGAATGTTCATTATGGACTTATTTCTAACCTCAGATTCCTCGCATATCACCTGGGACTGTCCTACTACTATTGGATCACCTGCTAGGTGACATATTGTGGCATCAAGTGAATCTAGCTCAAACATGTTACCTTCTCCTTCTTGAGTGTTCTTGATATCCACCAAGGAGTTTTGCAAAATCGAAGCTTTACATGTACTTTCTTGGACTACATCCATACTCCATTCATCTGTGACCTCCATCTCCCTGCCATTCGTTTGTCTGTACTTCTACTTCAGGATCAGTTGCTACTATGTAACTCTCTGGGGGACACATGACTAACTGTGGGTGATTTTTTCCAGAAAATAGCATCTTCCCAGTCTTGTTGATCGAGAGGATACAACTTAGGACTCATCAGAGTCCTTTGAGAAGTAGCAATATCACTATTAGGAAGATCCTTCATTAACTATGGACAAGGAAATGAATCTACCTCGTGGTCATCAATATCAGAAGTTGCATGCTCGGCATGAATCGTGGCCAAATTGTGCTGCAGATTCATAGCAGGTTCCTCTTCATACATTTTATCGAGCACTTGGACCTCACAGTTAAGACCCATGTGTTCTTTCTCCCTCACGGACATTTCATCAAACATATAAGGGGCAGTTTGGTACTGCCACTGTTGTTGTTGTAGATGCGACGGTGGAGAGATCTGAGGCGTCAATTGAGTAGTATATTGCGGAGAGGGAAAGTGCGGCGTCATCGACAGCCACTCCTCCGACGATGAGGGATAGTGATGCGGCATAGGCGGTGTCGGGTATTGATGTTGCGGATAACAGTCGTACGGAACGGACAATGGCAGTGAATGACCGTTTGGTTCAGGTGTCGCCGTGTATGTGGTGGCGGAGGATAGTACAACGTCGATTGCTGGTACCACGGAGATTTCGACGAATTTGCGTACGGCTGCGGCCGCATCGGGTACTGCTGGTACTGCAGATACATCGACGGAGTGCTTCTTCCCTCACTGGCATTTCGCCAAACACCTCTCGCTCGTTGTAAGGAGGGAGAAGGTTCCGTTGAGATTGCCACTGCGGTTCCTGCAGAGTCATCATCGGGAAGCTCTGTGACGACTGATAGTACCACGACGTCGTCGACGAGTTCTTGTACGGCTGCGGGGGCGTCGGTTGCTGGGTCCACGTACATGTCGACGAAGATGTCGACGTCGATGACGATGAGTTCCATGTCGACGAGGGTTGCAGGTTCCATGTCAACGAAGGTTGCAGGTTCCATGTCGACGACGATGATGATGATGATGATGATGATGCATAAGGGTCAGGCGCTGGTGGCGGAGGCGGTGGTGGCACAGGTGTTGGCGGTGGTTCCATGGCCGGAGCATATTGAGAAAAATTGGTACTTCTTCTTAACCTCACCAAATCCTCTATTGCTTGATCTAATTGGCTATTTAAGTCTCGAATCGTACCCTCCAATAAGAGGAATGGGTCTTCTCCGACCAGTCATCTGTGTTCCTCTAACGAGCCTCGCCGGACGCCATGGCCGCTTGAGCTTGAGCTCGCCTCTCGATGGGGCTCCGGTGTAGAACCGAACGGCTCTGATACCAATTGATGCATGCCTCTTCCATTTCCAGCTAGATTGGAAGCAGATCGAGTAGAAACCACCATTGAAAAGGCTAGGGTTTAGGAATTTGTAGAGAACAAGAACTATTTGGGGAAGAAGACTACTCTTTATTTCAAGTATATGAGAAAAACGGTTACAGAATCAAGAATCAACATCCTTCATAATCCCTCCTCCCTCCCATTCAGAGGTATTTATACAAATTCAAAAAGAAATAACAATTACCAATATGCCCTCAATGCTGACTGGACCAACTAATACTACCAGGTAACATATTCTTCAAGCTGACCGGACCAACTACCAATTGCCTGAACCGGATGCTCTGCTACATGCTTCTATCGGCTGCTACCTGCTTCAATCACTTGCTTCTATCAAAATGAAAGCTACCAAGCAACTGCTAACTGGTACTACTAAATTTGAATGTAAGAATGACATGCTATGCTAACTGCTACTCTTACATAATTGGAGATGTATCACACAGAATCAAAGAAGAGTTGCAGGTCTCCCATGGATGCAGTTTCTCTCAAGTACAGGGCCGGCCTAGGGGAATGGGTTATCCTAGTTGGAACTAAATTTGATTTTCCTTTTCCCTTGAGTCCAAAAGAAGACATCAAAAATATTTGATGCCGAGTGGGGTTGGCAGCGACGTCAAAGTCTCCGGTTCTGACGGCGTCATGGAATTCGGATTCTGGGTTCCTCTTTTTGAGCTACTCGAGGCCTTCCCAGTAGGAACTCAAATTATGGGCATAGTGGATTGCTAGTTCAACTAACAGAAAGGAGTTGGGGTAGACCGTATAGTCTTTGTTGGCGGAGAGGTGGGGACTTAGGGGCTTGGTGTTGCTCTGACCGGGGGGTTGCCTAAGCCGGATGGCTTCTCCGGCTTACCCCAGGGCCGACCCTGCTCAAGTATATAATGAGTCATTCAATGGCCGAGTGTTGGAAGTCCAGTCCATGAACCTCTCTTGCCCTCCTCCAGACCATATCACCACATTTAGAACTGATCAACCAAGGACATCTCCATCGACTACGCTGTCTGAGTGCGAAGATTGGGAAGGTACTGGGGTTTGATGCAGATCATATCAACCAATTTTGTTTTTAATTTAATTTTTCTCACCTCATAATAGTAGAAAATAATAATTTTAGGTTGACATGTTGCAGCCTTTGAATGAAATGGTAAACATCACCTAAATTTTGGTGGATGAACAAATATGGATTCACAATGAGGATTCTGGAGATCGATCTCCAAGGAAGAGCAACAAGCTTGGGTCGTCGAACCAGAGCACTACTACAACCAGATGTTTAGACATCCTGGATCGGAACAAGAAGCTGAACCATGCTCAAGTGCGGAACCAAAAATTCGATATGGGTGGGCCAGGTTAGGCTATGATATGAACTGACTCATATATATATATATATATATATATATATATATATATATATATATATATATAATAAAATAAAATTAAATTTTGGGTGGGTTGGAGCCCACCTTAGCGTTAAGTGGTTTCACCCTTGCCTAATTCGTTCTTTATATTTATTGGTATAACGAATATTTTATTAAAGGATTAAATTATTATCAAACAAAAAAAAATTAAAATAATAATGGATGAGATAAATTCAGAAACGCCGCAAACACTAGGTAGTTTCATCTGTGTTTAGGTTTCACAAACACCTGTAACAAACTACTAGCTTTATGCATCTCTTCTTCTTTTTCCCTATGTTGAGTTTTTTTTTTTTGATTAAACTGGAATGTTTTTTTCTTTTCTTTTCTTTCTTCCTACATTATGTTAATGGATTATTTGACTAAACAGACTTATCTTTGACGTTATTGTTTTGTTACCAGGAACACAAAGATCACTGTCAACATCAGAATTTAGAAATCAACATAGGAACCATCTTCTCTCAAGTTGCCTCAACACAACCTACGTGAAGTTACATTAACACTGATACATACCACACATCTGAATTGTTTCACTATTGCCGCTCTAGAACAGAGCCAGAACAGTAGTTCCTTAAGTGAAGCACTATTCCGGAACATGATATAAAGATTACCAAAATATTAAGACATGAATAATAAATTGCACTTCCTTCAACTGTGTAAGAAATGATATACAATATGTATCAACTGTATGTATGGAGGCAGCACCTCAGTAGGGTTGAAGTATAAGTTTACACTAGAGGTACAGCTTGAGGCCCACAACATAGCTTCCTCACCAAATCATCTCTTGATGCGTGTCATGATGTAGCGCCCTTTCTCCAAATCATATATGGTCTTCAACTGAGGTTTCCTCCACTTTGACACGGACCATGCTGTGAAAAGTATTGCCACGGAAACAACAGAAAGAGAAAGATAGGCTGAAGAATCATCAAAAAATATGGCAGCTATCCAGTTTGAGCTCTCAGTATTCTGGTTTGCCATCTTCTGGATTATGAAAGCTCCCAATGCCCAATCCAGGGGAATGTCGCCCACCTGATTTGCGAACTCAATCCTATAGAAAATTTGATGATTAATATATGCCTTCCACAAAATAATAATAAGTTATATCAGTGAAGATGCATAACATCATACAGAAAAACATATGTATGGTCTCTCCCTGGTTTCAGAATTTTTCAGAGCACTCAGTTCTACTGAACAATCCTCTTGTCATTTTATCCAATAACAGCAAATGCCCAGGTACCCATAGTGGTTAAAATATTTGAGGCACAGAAGATGACATAGGAAAGGATGTTCATATAATCTATGCAGAGTACCACATAAAAGAAATAGGGCCATCCTTTAATAGACTGAAAGTATCAAATAACTTGCATAATAACCACAGTAAAGCAGTAAATGATAGGTAAAAATAGCACACCTTCTATCGTTGATACCAATTCCTAAACTGTCGTGAAGCAAAGCAACGATATATGCTGATGAAAAACAATATCGAAGTAATTCTTCCTCTTCTAGAGCAGGATATTTCTTTTTTAGCTTTCGCCAATCTTCCCCACAAAATTCTTCCCCAGCCAATATTAAATCAGAAAGATAGGATGTGGAATCCAGCCCAAAGAACTATCAAACATTAAAGATACAAACAGTTTTAGCTTTGTAGTCATATAGAAATTTAACTCTCCCCAAAATACCCCAGCCACACCAAGAAAGGAACACCTGTCCAGCTACCCATAGACTTGTGACTGCAAAACTAATGGAAAAAGAAGAAAAAAGAAGAGAACTTGTGCAACCTTTGAAGTATAAAAGAAATTCTCAGTTGCTATGAACCTTCCTTTCAACTTAGGTATAAAAGTTGATCCCAATAGGCATCTGGTATACAAGCATTTATCTGCAAAAGAAATAATTAATATCCAGCAGGCTAAATTAGAAAGCAAGAAATGTCGAAATGCAAAGGTTTAAGCTAAAAGAATAGCAGCTGCTAAGAGAACGCCGAAGGGCAATAAACCAATTTATGTATCCCATCAAATGACATAACAAGGCTTGACCAAATAAATAACCAAATACACTTTGAATGTATTACAATCGGCTAAGACTTCCAAAATGGCACCCACTATGCCCTACCTGTATCTTGTCACACTCACCAAATCATCCAGAAGGTAGACGAGGAAAAAAAAGGAACAATAGAGAAATCTAAACTCAGAAGGCGAGAAGATGATATCCATCCTTCCGAGTTCCCTACCATGCCATTGGTGAGAAAATCCACCGCTCTATTAGCAATGGAGTGTGGAGTGGAAATGACAAGGAGCCAGAATTCACAAGATTTTCTCCTTGGAGTTTCTCTATCATGGTGAGCTAGAACCAATAACTGTCCTTTCAAAGGTTCGAACTACCCATGTGGCACTTTAAACTGCAACATCCACAATTACAAAATCTGGGAGATCTTCAAGATAAAATGTAAGACAAGGAAATGTAATGATATATACTCGGGGAAAAGCTGAGTCAGATTAGGATAGAGGTGTGGTAGGACTATTGATCATCACCATCATCTAAACTTCCCTAAAGAAAATGGAATCATGAAGCAAAACTCTGATCTAGGACAGCTTCATAGGAACAACAATCAAAATTTATGACCAGCTGTCATCCTGATATCATATAACAAGATGGTGCCAATTTCCTCAACAGCAGAAACTATGCAACAGAGAATTATCATAAGACCAAGAAGTTGGAGGTAGAACCCGTTATTTGTCATGCAGTCTAAAAGAGCAGGCAAAATTGAAGCCTATGAAGCTAGCCTTGATAGGTCAATATAACTTTGTTGCAAATATCTTATAACATAATCTTTCAAGAGAGTGATAGTGTGTGCATAGCATCTTAAAGAGAAAATATTTTCTCCTGATAAGGGACACAGTATAAAAAGGAAAATGAGAGCATGCATTAGATGCTGCCAAGGATATACTTGGTTGATGTCACCAAAACCCTAGTGAAAAGTATCAAATATAGTTCAGAACCTTTTCGAAAACGGACAAAGGATTCTATTTTGGCTTAGAGCAAGCATTAAAAATACATAGTTGCTGAGAAAATGAGTGAGCAGATTGATCAATACAAAAACATTCCAGATAGCTGATAAATATTTAAGGAATAATCATGCTGCTTGCTACCTTTTTCTTTCTGTAACAGCATCATTGCAGCAGACCTACATTCTGAGAAGTTACCAACTGCTTGAGCAACAGGATGATATTCAATCTTTGAACTGAAAGTGCCAGCAGAAGAGAGCTTTAATGCTTCCACATCGTGCAAATATCCTTTGGGAATACAAGGATCTAAATACCCACCCTCACCAACAAATCTTGCAGCTGCATGGAAGAAAAACATGTCCAACAATTACGATCTGTTACAGACAAATGTTATCCTTCAAACTTGCAATAATGTTACAGTCCACAGTTTGTTTCTGTTTTTCTTTTTCTTTTTGTGAAAAACTATAACTTAAATCTGCTGGATGTCCATAGACCCCACAAAACAGAAACAGGTTTAGAATATTATAATGCAGAAGATACATAATCGTGGTAATTGACTTAACAATCGCTAATTCTAAGCGTGACTCCTTGTCAATGACACAGTCTCAGTAAAAATAATTTAGAAACAAAACACATCATCAAGATCCCACATGGCTAATTATTCACTGCTGCTTAGAATGCTTATAATTAGATTATAATCAAGGGAAAAGCCAATAGCTGCATATCTAAATGCCACACTTCTAAAGTTGTTCATTTTCCCCTCAAACAACACACTTATAATAAGATTGATCATAAGCAATGACAAAAGAGAAATCTGATGTATCATCACTGCCAGTGGTTCCTCATCCCACCTCCTCGACCACCTCATCATTGAGCCCGTGCCACGAGCCTCACTGGTGCTAAGTTATCCTCCACCACGTGGCCACTGCTCAATCTATCGTTGCAACTACCAACGATACCTCATCTGACATCACCCACCTCATTGTTGAGCTTGCATGACTTATTTCTCCCCCCATATAACTTTTCTTGCTATAAAGTTAAGTCCTTCAGGTTTCTCTAACTAGTGACAATTTTTCTTGCCGAAATTATGCTTGGGTAGGGTATAGATATTGGTCGGGCAGCCCAACAAATTGTCATCCAACAACCCTATCTCTAATGTTTCTCTTTTATCCAAGGGTCCTCTTATAATTACTTATTCAGCAAGAAGACCTTTTTGGTATCAATGGCAACAAAACCTGACATCCGTCTTGGCCAATTGTACTATGTACAAGTCCTTATCATTCCATGCTTGGATTCATGCATACTGTACATTAATTAAGTAAAAAAGATATAGAAATTACACATCAATTCTATCCTAAATAAGTATAGGGTGAGACAGCAAAAACATCAAGATCATTTACTATCAAAAGCTTTGGAGTGCCATCTGGAAGTAACTTTGGCATTTGCATCTTGCTTGATGTTGGTTCAAGTCATAGATAAGCCTCTTCGTTAATGAGGATAGCGTTGTATACATCTTGACCCTACCTAAACGCTGCATTAGTGGGAGACTTGCCGCACAGGATGGCCTTTCCATTTTACCAAAGGTTTTAGTGTTTAATTAGCCGTAATATGATTAAGCTTTTCATTATTGTTGAATTCTAGCATCTACACTGACAGACTGTCAGTAGTATGACCTGAACATACAGATCTTGTACATGTGTGTGCATGTGTTTCAGAGAGAACACAAGAAAACACACTGTAGGATACGGTTTTTCTGATGGATCAGGGTGAAATGGCATTTGCATCTTGCTTGATGTTGGTTCAAGTCATAGATAAGCCTCTTCGTTAATGAGGATAGCGTTGTATACATCTTGACCCTACCTAAACGCTGCATTAGTGGGATACTTGCCGCACAGGATGGCCTTTCCATTTTACCAAAGGTTTTAGTGTTTAATTAGCCGTAATATGATTAAGCTTTTCATTGTTGTTGAATTCTAGCATCTACACTGACAGACTGTCAGTAGTATGACCTGAACATACAGATCTTGTACATGTGTGTGCATGTGTTTCAGAGAGAACACAAGAAAACACACACTGTAGGATACGGTTTTTCTGATGGATCAGGGTGAAATGGAGGCTGCAGCTGCTCAGAGAGTCGGTGCAAGTTATGTGTGAGGATAGGTGGGTTGTGGAACATTGGGTTAGTTTCTTGGTGTTGACAGCTAAAATTTGCTAGTTTCTTGATGTTGACAGATGAGATGATGGGAACAAATCTGCAGAATAATGTAGCATTTCAGCTAGAAACAGCTATTCATGGATGACATCCACTTTAGTGAAGCCCATTCTACATTCTTATGCCCAACCACCTGTTGTTAACCTGCTAAGAGTGTTGGATAAATATCTGGGTCAAATCATATGAAATATGAAAATGGAAAGTGAAGGAGGATGAGCTGAGAAGAGGAGAAAAGAGAAGATGAATGGAAGAAAGTAATAGGAAATGGAGATTGATTGTAATTAGTTGACTGCATTTGAGTAGTTTTCAATCTACTAGAGTCAAAGGAGAGCAGGTTTAAGGAGGGGATTTGGATGACATTGTTAATTTCTTTTAATTGGAAGTTATAGAAACTTAATTGTTTCAGAAATAATGCAATGCTTTATTCTAAACATGCAATTCTTAATTAACTTGCAACGATCATTGAACTCTTGGACGACCTTTGATTTAATACTATCATAGAAACTCAGAATCGTATTCTAACTATAAAGAATTATATTCTAAACATGCAAATAATTAGAATCCTATTCTAGTTGAGATCGTCAAATAAAATGTATAAAGGAAAAATGTACAACTAAGAATCTTACAACTGATAAGTTGGCAAGCAAAAAACTCTGTAAGGTAGATAGGACATGTGAGGCTTGTAATGAAACCTAAGGCCTCAATAGACTGCATAGAGGGAATTCATGCAGCCAGCCCAATAAACTAGGCAAAAGGTTTTATTTTGTTGTTGGTGTTATTGTAAATTTGATACATAGACAGATTCTTTTCATATAACTCCTTTATCCTGATAATGGAGTGAGACCTTCAAAGAAACAAAGAGAACATCAGGCATGACCAGCTATTCAGTTCATCCATTTCCTTAACATGGTTTGATCCCCTATGATGAAATCATTGTTATGCAAATTTATGAAATAAGTAGGTATATGATGATGCCTCCAAATCTTTGTTCGTTCATCCATTTCCTTGCCTATATTTTGGATATGAAGTTTAAGCTCATCAACCAAAGACAACCCTCCAAGTTCCCGAGATTATAAAGAGTCTAGACTAGAGGTTCATGTCAGGTCATGCCAGACTGGTCCGAAAAATTTGGGACGCTTCCATGCCCATGGTCGGTCATACACAACTCGTGTAATTTGAAGTGCTGGACCGGAAAATGAAATAGAGAGGCATTGACGGCCCGCCTACATCCGGCCCGGTGGCAGGCCGAAACTGTGCCCGTCGACCACATGCCATATCATAATAAATGGGGAGTTATTTTGGTCAAAATGACCATCATATCCTAATAAGTCATATAAATGATTAGTTTGTAGGCATTTTGGTAAATTACCTGCATTCAGTAAAAATGGGGGTATTTGTGTCAAAATCCTCACCGCACATGCATAAAGTCTCGTATCGTGCTGGGTCGGTAGGCATCGGGCTGGACCGACATGATCTCTTCCGTAAACGACACGTGTATACACGTGCCGGCCCGGATCCCCATTTTCCTTGACCCGGCCAGGCGCCACATGAAAATCCATCCGTATTTGGCCTTGCCGGCAAGGAAATTGGCCCGTGCCGGCGCTAGCACAAATTATTCCTTACCGTTGGCAGGCTGGCGTACAACGTTCCGGCCCGTGTTGCACCTCTAGTCTAGACAAATAGGTCAGAAGATACAATTTGCTAAAGGGAATTGCACTCATCTCTATGACATATTAGGCCAAAGTTGAAAGGAACGACAATTCCATGCTTATAGCACTATTATCCGCATTACAAGATGAAAGTTAAGTACTACAAGAACGAAAACTCAACAAGTTGATCTATATATGTTCGATAAAATAAATCAGTTTTATTATCTCAATCAGGAATATAATGAATGAATCACTGGCTTACATGTTTTCAGGCCATTTGAGCTTAGTAGTTCACGCAGTGACTCATGTGCCACATTCTGCAAGATGGCATAAGTTAAAAACTGCACTATTCATAGTCTCAACTAGATATGACAGAGAAAAGTAAGTTTTATCAAAATGATCAGATTCAGAAGGGGTTATAGAAACTGTGAAAGAAGGTTCAATTTTCACGCATACTAAATAAGATGAAATTATCAATACAATATGCTCAAAATAATTCTTCTAGGATACTATATTCCACATCTCAAAAAAGGAAGTTTGTAACAACGTGCTAAGCCACTGCAAACTGGACCTTTTATCATAAGAGATTACGCATAATGGTCAATGACATAAATTATTGATGAAGAAAAGTCCTAACTCTACTATAATGAAGCAAGGGGTACAAACCTAAAACATCACATAAGAACAATGCATATGAAGTGAAGCAACTAAAAATGATGCATATCGTATGATATTATTTGAAGAAAGGAGGCTAGACTTGAATAAGACATAACCCTGCTAAAAATATACTCTGATTTTGATATAATTTAAATTTGCTCAAGAGCCAACCACATAAAATTATAAAATTTTGAGATGTATGACTTGTTTGTCATTTTACTCTCAAACTCATCTTTCATGACAAACCAGCTATGTTTAGCCATTTCAAAGGTCCCGTCATGCTTAAAGAGTTGTGAAGGTCTATATTTTCTTGTATACTGTGAGCAAATTATAGAACACGAGGCTTCAAGAATATAATTAATATACTTTTAAGGTGAACAAATACACCAGTCGAGAAAATTACTTCTTCAAATGCACCAAGTTGACGATGTATATAGCCGGCGCTGACAGCCATTTCAGATAAGCTAAAATTGTGACCAAAGTATGGTGAGTTCACCTTATTCACCAACTAGCCTTGTTTCTTTATGACAAGTTTCTCTCTAGACTACTGTTTCCTTGAGAAGAATATGGCACACAATCATACAGATTGGTATCAAGCTGACAGTCATACATAAAATGGGAACCAAATCTTCTGTTGTCTCCCCATGTTAATCCCAAACCGTGTGGATGACAACGTCGACTTTATTTTAGTTAATTAGGACATGAACTTCACAGTGAAAATTCAATCCAACTTAAGATTCACATTCAAAGAGAAGCTACAAATCATTATATTGAAGATCAAGAGGGTGAGACCAGATAGGAGTGGACACTGCAAATGAAATATCAATCAAATGAACTGCTTTGGGAACACCTTGAGGTTGACTGATATTTCAAAGAGTTGATCTTGAACTTAGATATCTCACTTCATCAAATAAGCCTTGTAAATGATTTGAATTAATTCCGTACTAACCTTGAGCAGTGTCAAGTCAAGATCAGTTTCATAACACGAGTTCCCCACACCAATTATGCACATAATTTGAAGATAATTTAATGTAAAAGATGTGTGAAGGGATTTCAACTTATCTCGAAGTGCTATATTGCAAAGCGACATAGTTCTAAGGAAATCAGTTCATCTCAAATAGAAGCTCTCAGTGCTGCATGGAGCTCAAAAACTCAAGATGCAACCAATACTACCCATTATACTTTAGTAGTATTAATGAGATATCTCTCTAGCTTGTCCTAGAAAGCTAGTCTCGCTCCACAAAAGTTACATGTTATGTTAACAGCTTAGGTAAATTCAAGGCTATTCATTGTGCTTGGTGATTAGAACTGATTGTAAAGCAAGGTTACTTCTCTTTCAGTATTGCAATTGAAAAAAGAGAGGTTATTATGAACTTCAAAGAAATAGATTATTACTTGTTGGTGAAACTTTGACAATGCAAAATTGTTGGAATGAGATGCCTCCTATCTTTGTATAAGGAGACTAGTGACACTTTGATATTACTCAACAAGAGATCAAAGTTTGATCATTTCTTTTACACTTTTACTAAAAGGAAACATATATTCTGATTATTGTTCAACTTTCAGAATGTATTGACGATATTCACTAAGGGGGTGTTTGCTTTTTCACAAGTATATAGTGCTAGTACTTTAATGTGTTGAGCACTATATAGTGCTTGTACTTTAAAGTGCAAATGTTGTTTGTTTTTCATAACTATATAGTGCATTTTAAAGTGCTGTTGTTTGTTTTTGATCACTTTAAAGTGCATTAGAAATGTATGAATTGACTATTTTGCCCTCAAATACTATGACATCATTTTAAACACAAATTCATTAGAACAAATGAAAACCATAAAACTATTTCATCCTCAAGTTCACCTTCAAATAACAATAAATATCAGAAATTATTTAATAATTTAGAAACTAGTTTTTTTTACTGAAATTATTTAACTGTTTATTTTTAAACCAAATGTCCATTTTGGACACCGAAAATTATTTAATAATTTGGGAAGTTTGAAACTAGTTTTTGTTGTTTTTAGAACTAAAGAAAACGGAAAGAATAAGATATTATGGTTGTTTCTACATGTTTTGTAATAATTAAATTTGTTGAAGGTTACAATGCCCTTTTTTGCACTTACAAGCAAAGTGGTAAATTATAAATTCAATATTTGAGCTTACAATTTACCACTTATAAAGGACATCACTATATAGTGATGATCACTTTAAATGCAAAAAACAAACACCTTAAGTTGGTGGGTCCTACACTTGTTTGAGCACTTTAAAATGCTCAGCACTATATAGTGCAAAAAACAAACACCCTCTAAGTGTGACCGGAATATTCATGAGGATGGAGATACTTTTAGGTTCCCTTCACCTCAGGAATAAATTGAAATATCAATTCTATGTTACTTTGGATTTTAGTTTGAATTCTATACAAGAAAGCAAATACAGAAAGCCAAATTGTTAAATGGCGATAAAAGGTCAAGTTCTTGAATGGCTCAGTAAGAAGGTTTGTCCAGGTTCAAGCAGAAATGTACAGGTTTTCATAACAAAGAATAAAATTACAAATAATAATATGGGTATGAAAGAGATGTATAGAAAAAGGATATAAGATAGGTCTATTGAAAAGTAGATATGCTAATATAGTAATATAACTGAAACAACAAATCATTTGCAAATAAGATAAATTGGTTCAAGGAAGTCACCTGACCAAGATGAAGAAAGCTGTGGCTGTAGAGATTATAAGTAATTTCCCCAAATTTAAGCACATGTGAGAATTCAGGGGGTAAAGGTTCACTTGAAACAAATGTTACCTGAAATAAACAAAAGTAATAAATGAAAATGAGTATGCTGCATGAGAAATGGAATATGAAGACAAAGCCATTGTTTGCAATTGATGTAATCAGCATGAACTCATACGAAGCATGATTCGCAGGATCGCCGACATCAATGGCCGATATCAATACGTATTGGACATGGTCGATATCAATACGTACATGGCCGATATCAAATAAGTGTCTTTTTTGGCATGTCCCAATCCGATACTGACCGCTACCGCTACCGGCCAATATCGACATTTGGAATATTTCCTGGTCAATTCAATTCAACAAAGAAACAACTACAAGGAAAAGAGAGAAATGGAGAAAACGGTGTCGACAAAATGATTTGGCGTGTGTTGATCTATATGCTACGTGTCATCAAGACTCCCTATTGACACATCGTAACCATTCCATTTGTCGAATTTGTATATTTTTTGATTCATATCATCCATCAATCTTAATATTATTCCATTCAAAGCTAACAAGTTAATACATAGAACTATTATATAATATTTTCTAGTTTTTAATAAAAACTATTAGCAACTTTGACTTTCCGAAACACTGAAATCTCCGAAATTGTTGAAACCACCAATACCAATCTCTGTTCTAAAAGGCGTCCGCCTAGGAGCTAGGCGTCAGGTGCCAGTCCGAAGCCCGCCTGGGCGATCACCTAGTCCCTCCGACACCCGACTATGCATGCTTTGGGGTTTTATAGACCCTTTGATATAATTTTCAGTAGTTTTTTTTTTTGGATTTTTTTTATCTTTTGAACCGCCTAGATCTAAGTTGCCGCCTAGGTGGACCAGGCGCTAGGCGGAGGGGCCCCGTCCGACTAGCGCCTAGCGCTTTTCACAACCTTGATACCAATACTCATAAGAAGGGTCCAAGACCAATTTTGATACCACAAACCTTGGCTTATATAAGGTAAATACAGAACCAACTGATTTTGATCCCAATCTGATTCATCTTGGATTAACTGGTATGAACTAGTTTTGGCACAGTAACAAAATAAAGGATTCCCAACCTTTACATCAAAATGAACAGATGAGATGCATCAGAACTACATTTGTATACTATAATATAAGGGTACCGACTTACTTGGATCTCTCAAACCAATGAGAGAGAGAAGGGACAGTGTAGGAGAAGAAAGAGTTGTAGGGACCATCAAGAGGCCGCCATCCACGTGGCACAAGCCAACTAGTCAAGGTAATTTTCCTTTCTTTCCCTTCATCTTCCTCTCTATTTTTTGATGTGATAATTCTAGCCACCTACTGTACAGTCGCAACTAGATTCAAACCGTTTTTGTTCTCATTTTCCTAATCAGTGTCACCCAACTTTCAGCAAGCTTGAGTCGAATTTCAGATGTTTGATAGGGCGGAACCTGAGTTTTTCCTTCAGATTCAGATCAGTCATCAGCAGTGCCCAATTCTAATCCATAAATGGCAGATGCGTACTGATATTGGAAATTCTCTCGATTATTGCTTGTCATCATGTTCAAAGTTAAATACAATAACTATCAAACTGTGCAATTCTCTTAGGAAGTATCGCAAAGAACTTATTAAAGATACCAGATACACATAAAATACAAAGAAAATGTTCGGTAGCTCTATCAAAGATGGAAATGAAAATGAGAGGAAACTTGAGCGTAACATAAGTTTTTGAAACTGGAAATGTATGACGGTGGAGAAAATTATGGAAGGCGTGACAAGGAAAACAAAACCTGAGCAGAAGCCCCACCGAGTTCAAATATCCCGCTGGTCTTTAGAGGATCACCTCCTAGAGTACCAAGGGCATAATTTGCAGCAACCCATGCATATATACCCTCATCAGAGCCTATAACATTTCATCCACATATTAGACCTTGTGAGATGAATAATCTCACAACAACAAATAGAAAGGGAAAGTTTCACAGCGTGAGAAATTTGAAACATGATAGGTTCTTAATTCAATGCACGTGTGATGGCTACTTAGAAGATAAATCTGCACCTACGTAGCAGTAAGTGTACCATTCCTAAAGACCAGAAGAACTTTATTAGTAGCTGTTCACCAAGCATTAGGATCATGCTATCGTGAAGACATCAAACTGGAATTTTGCCATAAAGATACCACTTCCAGTTTCAACTATAAACAGCAGATGTGTAGGCATCAATTCCTAAGCAAAAGTTATTATCAGATCTATCTTGCAGGCACCTTATAATTAAAGAAATTGATGTAATTTATTTCTAAACCAAACTCGTGAACATGAAACAGTACTTGAATCAGAAGCAACCTTAATATTACTTGAATCAGAAGCAACCTTAATAACGACCTAAGACAAAACACATTCCACAGTATTTCTGATAACAAATAAATTGGTGATTTCCTCATTACAAGCAAATTACAGTTAAAGTCTCTTGTATCTTTCAATTCTCCGACCAGATGTTCAGTTAACCCAAGAGAATCTTGAAATGAACTGAAAAGGCTATGCCTGACCAAAATATTCCTACTAAATTCACCACCACGGCTGAAAGGCAATTTTGAAGCCTAAGCAGTAGGAAATGCAATGTTCAAGCTGGACAAAGTCTCCAATGAGAAACACTTGGCAAACCCTAACTGATCAAATCTACTCATGCTCAAAGCCCATCTAGGCAACTTAACCATAGAACCAAACAAACTCTTCAAAACCAACATCTCGATCAGTAAAATCAACATTTTCCGAGAAAATCTACAGACAGCATTTATCTATTCCACACATAGTTGTCACAGGGAAAAGTGCACAAGGTGCATAAAAGTGAGGCACATGCCTGAGCAAAAGAAGTACGTGTATAACGATAAGAGAAATGACTATGAGACCCTTGACCTAAAAACTGCTCTGTTCTGGTCGAACTTTTTCCCAGCAAAACAGGGAAGCTTCAACTTCTCTTGACCCTACCTAGATGGGGAGGGCCGATGATGATATTGGGCCCTTGTGTAAGGTCATAGTTCAATGCGACAGAAGTAAGGTACTCTTGGATAGTTCAAGGCTGAAGCAAGGCACAGCCTCCGTTGCCAGTGTTGCCACTGAGCTTCTCACTAGGTGCTATTTTAATAAGTGTAGTATTAATGAAGCCGGGGTAAATTGATTGGATTAATCTTTTGCCACATTATTAGTTCTTCTTAATTATGTTTCATTATAATTCTATATAGTGCTACAGCTACATTCCAAGTTGAGATTTTTTTTCACGCCCTCAACCCCCCTCTGCCCCAGACTCGGCCTAAACCCAACATGTTTGTTCTCAGAACTCATGTACATTTTGCATTTAGCACATTTTACAAACTCTTGAATAGCTTAAAAAGTGCAAATGCTTATTCTCTGACCAATATATACTTCCAAGAAATCTCCTTTAAATACCAGCAACTATATTAAAATCTCAAGAAAGAGCAAAAGCTGCTAAATTTCACCTGCCTGTGATCACAGTAGCCCATCCGTCCTCAAACCGGAACCCTGAACTCCTCAGCACCTTCCTACAGCTCTCCAGAATCCTCTCCCTCTCCCCATCTCCGACCAGCCTCATCCCTGCCGTCGCCATCAGCCTCACCTCCGTCTCCCCCCACCGCTCCCTCGGCACCTTCCCCTTCGCGAACTCGATCAGCTCCGCCAGGCTCCGCCCGGCCGCCTCCGGATCCTCGGCGTACGAGCCCAGCCCCGGTCCCGCCTTCATCGACGAGCTCGACGCAAAATCAAGAACCGGCACCGCCGATCCGGCTCCACTCTCGTACGCGAAAACGTGGATCCTGGTACCGGTGCTCCCTCCGTCGATGACGATCCCGAAATTTAGAAGATCCAGAGCCGGACCGGCGTAGATGATAAGGAATGAGAAGTAGAGGACGACAGCGACGATGGAAGCGGCGGAGACGAGAACGAGGTTCTGGAGTCTCCGGGGAGGGGGGCGAGAGTGGAGTTTCGGGGGATCCATGGGCTTGGGATCGAATACCTGGGGCTTGGCATTCGATCGTCGCATCAAAATTAGGGTTTATTCTTCTTTCCGATGCGGAGAGTTCTAGGGTTTTGGGAATTTTGGGAGATTTTGGTTGGAGTTAGGGTTTGGTCTTCGGATTCCGGCGGCCCGGTTATTTTGGTACCGGGACGGCGGATAGGGGGTGATATTATTATGTGCAAATTAAGGAAGGTTTTGATACGACGATAGATTAGTTGACTCGTGCACCCGATTTTTCGGCGCACGTGAGAACATGTATCGGCAGGAAATATATAATATTTTTGGCGCTATTTATATTGTAAAAAATAGGAAGAAAAAGAATTAAATATAATTTTCAACTAACACATTAAAGTTTAAAAAAAATTAAATGAGGAAAAAATTTGTAAAAATTAGTGAAAGGAATCCAAATGCACTTTGCATCTTTTGACATAAAAAAAAGAACTATTTGATATTACCTGCTCTTAGATTAGGTATATTGATATTACCCTTATGTTAGATTTTAAAAGTTGAGAATACCTTCCGAAAGTGTCGTTAAAAATCTGAAAGTGCCGTTAATGAGTTTTGAAAATGTCGTTACAAACTTTTTAACGACACTTTCAGGAAGATATTCTCAATTTTTAATCTAACATGGGGTAATATCAATATATCTAATCTAAGAGAAGGGTAATATCAAATAGTCCTAAAAAACGAAAGAAAGAGATGTATGCCATTATCAAGGATGTATAATGTATAATGTGATAAAAACGTCCTTAACAATTATAATGGCATATATATATCTCTTTTCATTTTTTTTTTCATTTTTTTTATGTTTTTTCAATTTTTTTCGTTTCTTTCATTATTTTTTTATCCTTTTTTCAATTTTTTTGAAAAAAAATTATATAGTCATAAGACATGGAAATATAATTTTTCAGGGAATCAAAATACTTGGAATTTGATTTTTGGAAATATAAAATTTTCGAATATATAGCATACCGCATATCAAATGCCCCTAAAAATATATTTTTATTTATAAAGTACTATATTGGGCTTTTTAAATAAAAGATTTTTTTTTTAAAGATCATTGCTTAGGATATTTTTTTGGTCTATTTGTGACCAAAGCGTATTTGTAACCAAAACGCATTAGCAAGAACGTTTTTATTTATTTATTTATTATGTTTTTCAATGGCTACAAATACACACGTACTAAGAACTTATTTTCGCATCATGTTAAAAAACGCCTTTAGTAAGGACGTTTTTATTTAAAAAAAATTGCTACTAACACGTCCTTAGTAAAGATGTTACATGGACGAAAAAGACCCTTAATAAGGAACTTTTTTTTATACATGGTTGAATTTTTTGCATTGGTCGGGACGAAATCATACTTACAAAGTACAATTTCTGCTTTTAATGGGATAAATATGCCCTTAGCAAAGACATTTTTATTTTTATTTTTATTTTAAGCCGCAAGATTTAAACTGTGTTGAGTTGTGTTTAGTTATATTTAGGTGATGTTTAGTTTTGTTTAGTTGTATTAGGTATAATGTAATTTAAAATCAACTATAACGTTCTTACTATGAGCGTGTAGTTTCTTTGAGTTGAATTTTGACAAATTCTTTATTCGAATGTAATTTACTATAACTTTATTTGTGTGGGTAAAAATATGGAGGAAAAAAAACTATAGGTTCAAAAATTAGACATCAATTAGAAATACAAGGAGAGCTTTCTAAGTTAAAAAAAGATATTTTTGATCCTACCCCTTGTTAGACGGAGGATATTGATATTACTCCCATGTTAGATTAAAAAATAAAAATACCTCCATGTAAGTGTCGTTAAAAATTTATTAGCGACACTTACATGAGGTGTTCTCAACTTTTAATCTAACAGGAGGTAATATCAATATCCCCCATCTAACAGGGGGTAATATCAAAAATTTCTTAAAAAAATCAACAACGAGGACAATCCTTGAACCAACAATCCAGTCAGAGAATGATCCATCTACAGTTGTAGTTCTTTTACAACATATTTTAGAAAATCTAATCAATTTGTGTAGAAGTTATTTTTTATGTTTTTTTTTACTTTTTTGTTTATTGATTTATTTTTTATCTTCTTATTTTATTTTTTTATTTTATTTTTAAATTTTTATTAAATTATAAACTCAATTACATTACGTTAAATATTTGAACACAATTGATATTAAATTACATGAAGGGCGACTAGCTAGCGGGTGGTCTATATATATATATATATATATATATATATATATATATATATATAAATCACATGATTTTATTATATATTTTAATCAAACATTATCTAACTCAATTATATTATAAATTTAATTTTATTACAATTAAAATTATATTACAATGAACCAAACTCAATATGTATATTTTCTTATAGTTTTTAGTAAAGTGCTCTCTATTGTTGTTCTCGTTCTAACATTTTGCATGGCGCATAATGAATGAACACTATGTTGACAAATATGTCTGTTTGGTGCCCGATTTTTTTAATATTGAATTTTTTTATATTGATCAATAGTTCATGGGATTTTTTTAGCAAATACTTACATTCTAAATATAAAAACTTGCATATAGTCCATTTTTTTAAAAAATTTAGCAAATATCCTCATTATGTGTAAAACAATAAAAATTTCGGTTAAAATAGTGGGAGTATATCTTAAAATTTGTTTACTGTTCCGTACAAAGAATGAAAATATTGCTAGTTTAAAAAAAAAATGAAGATATATGCTAGTTTATATATTTAGAATGAGGATATTTGCTAAAATATTCTATAGTTCATTTTCATGTTTTTATCTTCTCAACTTTAAACTTTTGTATTTGTTATTATATAAATCAAAGTAGTTGCTTTATCATTAAAAAAATTCTCTAATTCAGCTTTTAGTTTAAGTAAGGGCTAGTTTGAATTGCACTTTCTTTTCATTCTATTTTGTCAAACGTCTTTTTTTTTTAACGCTTATTGGATTAGCATTCGATCGAAAAAATGTCAATTCTAGATGGACACTGTGAGACTAGTCTCCTAATAACCATATTTTCATATGTATTGGAATTAAATTATATCATTAAATTGCATTTATAGTGATTAGCTATATATGGTGATTGGCTGGCTATATATGGTAATTAGGGTATTGGGATTAAATTGTATTAAATTGTATTAAATTGTATTAAATTGTATTTATGGTGATTGGCCATGTGACTTAGGCCCCAAGTTGATATGTGGATGTATATATATGTAATATCATGATGAATGAAATACCTAGAATATTATCTCATATCACTTCTTCACATGGCATCAGAGTCAGATGGTTAGGGCACGTTTTCTTCGAGCGGCGGCAGTGGCGGTATGTCGAGCGGTGTCGACGACATGACGAGCGACGGCGACGGCGGGCCTTCTACGCCGACGGCATCGCAGATCGATCACACATCCCCGTATTACCTTGGTTCTAATGACAATCCGGGTAATACAATTACGAAAGTGGTATTTCGTGGGGAGAATTATGAGGAATGGTCGAGATCTATTCGGCTTTCTCTACAAGCTCGACGAAAATTTGGGTTTGTTGATGGGTCTATCAATAAACCTTCAGAGAATGATCAATCGGAGGATTGGTATTGCGTCCAATCGATGCTTGTGCAGTAAATTTTGCATACTATCGACGCTTCGGTGAAGAAGACAATACCATACTTTGAGAAGGCGAAACCACTGTGGGATTCGCTCAATGTCCGATTTAGCGGACATGCGGCTGGTGGTGGACGTGGACGGGGTGCAAAAGTGCGTGCGGCGGTAGCAGGACGTGGCTTTGTTGCTACACAACCGCGGATGGCAGATGATGGTGCAGGCGGCGAAGGTGTGCCGGGATTGACTCCGGACCAATGGCAACAACTTATTTCTATGGTTGGTAATTCTTCGACCAAATCTCCGGATGATCGTATTGTAACGCCCCGCTCCGAACGGTTACTTATGGAACACTACGCTGCTTCGACTCGGTTGAGAATCGAGTCTTGGGGAAACCTTACCGCCAAATCAACACGGACGAAGTGCAATGAAACATTCCAATTAATGGAACGACTTCTATTTTAATGAGTCCAAGAGTTTTCGTTGGTTGCTTTGCTTGTTGGTTTTGTGTTGCTTTGTGTTTTGAGTTGCTTTCGATGACTTGGTTTTCATGATTTCGCCTTCTCGCTTGCGCGTTCTTTTCGAATCGTAAGGGAAAGAGATCGAAGTATGCTAACCAAGTATTGTTGCATTTTCAGGACGCATAACCAAAGAGTGAACGTCGCTTAAGGCTTCCCCATCCTCTCGTTCGATTCATTAAGTGAGTGGCTTAGGCCCTTCGATGAATCTTTCAGTTCACATGCCTAATGAAAAGAATCTCTAGTTCACTAAATATTGCCTCACTAAAAAGATAAGCTATGAAATGAACTGCATGCTATAAATAGAGTTCTGCTTTACTTCAATTAAATGTTGCCTTACTCACTTGTTGCATCACTATATCGTGCATAAAACCTTCATGGTTAGTGTTTGTGTCATGTGTAAAAGAACGAAATATGAATAGTCTAATGGTCCGCCCTGATGTTCCGGTCCTTCGGGATCTAGGGGGGTGTGGCTATTAGATTGTTAAATGCTTGTCAATGTTATGCATCCTAAAAGAGTTTGGTTTATAAATGTTGCTTGCCATGCATGGGTCTCAGACAACTTGTGCACAAGGTAATAGTCTCTCGATCAGTTTCTGGGGCACTGGGAATCGGTCGGTCCGGAAGGGATTGTGAGAGCACCCTGATGTTCCGTTCCTACGGGATCTAGGGGGGTGTTGTTGTCCAATAATGGGGAAACTCATAGACCGTCATATAGATAGGGCGCATGCTAGGTTTACCTTCTTGCATACCTATCACTTTGACACCAAAAGATTGATTCATAAGTTATTCATATGCAAATTGTGCCTAACTTGTGTGTCTGCTGCAGGGATAACCGCTCGGCCGTGGGTAAGAAATATCATATGCATATGCTATATATTGTCTATGTTTCCTTGCATGAATTGTTAAAAAGAAACTAGACAATCAGAAAGATCACCTAATAATGCTAGCTTCATATGCTTTACTTAGTGTGGATTTCTAAGGTGAGTTTGGCCACGGTCGCTCACCAGTACATGTGGTAGTACTGACCCACGTTTGTGGGCAAATATCCAAGTGCTGGGAGCGAGAGTTTGGCAAGCATCCTCAACCTGAATCAGCGTGTGCGCACCCTTCCCTAGGACTGTGTTCGTGCTGCTTCCTCTGCTGCTTACCTCTCCAGTGGGCTACTCTTCTTCTACTAGATATTTTGATTATTTTGGTCCTACTACAAGGGCATAATGTAATGGGCGTTGTGGCTAGTTTTGGGAATGTGAAAAGAGTTGTAAGCCTTCTAAGGCATATTTTGTAACTCAGCAAAGCAAACACTTTGTAATCCAAATCTTCAGTATTCAATAAAAAGAAAGTATTTTGTGTGCTATCAAATGTGTTCAACTTTGGTTCTCTGCGTTTTACTCTGTGCCTATATATGTATATTTTCGTCTAACTTGTGTCTTGTGCAGGTACGTTGCCTGGTGCAAGCGCAACTTAGGCTTGCACGACATCGCGTCCAAGCGAGGACGAACGGTTCCGTAGGGACCAAGCGAGGACGATCGGCCCCTACGGGATCGGGACGCGACACATATGGTGGGTAAGTCCAATGCACCTTGGATTATTGATACAGGCGCTTCGAATCATGTTACGAAAATTTTGGATTTATTATCGGGGGTGACGGCAATGGAGGAGTGTCCGGTTGGACTCCCAGACAGACGGACTACGATTGCCTCGTGTTGCTGGCGTGTTGCTCTTACACCAGACGTGGTTCTCACGAATGTTCTATTCGTACCTCAATTACATTGCAATTTAATTTATGTGGTCCATCTTATTGATGATATAAATTGTGTTGTACAATTCACTAAAAAAATTGTGTGATACAAGACCCCAGTTTGAGGACCCTGATTGGCGTCGGTGAACGGCGGGACGGACTCTACTACTTTCGTATTGTACCGAAGACTCAGGCCTTGGCAGTTACTGGGATGACTTCTTTGGACATTTGGCATCAGCAACTTGGGCATCCTTCTGATAAAGTAGTAAAGTCACTTCATGTTGCCAGTAGCTCAAGTAGTTCAGTGAATAAGGAATGTGAAGTTTGCCATCAGGCAAAACAAACTTGAGGTATCTTTCCTGTCAGTGACTCTCGGGCTGTTGTAATTTTTAATTTGATACATTGTGATCTTTGGGGGCCGTATCGTACGCCTTCTTCGTGCGGGGCTCGATATTTTTTGACGATTGTGGATGATTTTTCTCGTATTTTTAAGTATTTTTGTTGATTGATAAGACTGAAGTATACAAGATGTTCTCGTTATTTTTTTCTATGATTGAGCGGTAATTTAATTCCAAAGTTCGCATTATGCAAAGTGATAATGGTACTGAGTTTAATTACATGCATGACTCTTTGCACAGAATAATATTTTATTTCAGACATCTTGTGTAGGTACACCTCAGCAGAATGAGAGGGTCGAACGAAAACATAGACATATTTTGAATGTGGTACGTGCTTTACATTTTCAGAAAAATTTGCCAATTTTTTTTTGGGTTAGTGTATTTTGACGGCTGGTTATTTGATCAATCGAACTCCTTCGAGCCTTCTTGGTTTTAAAACCCCCTATGAAATATTATTTGGTGCTCCTCCTTCTTATAATGAATTACGTGTTTTTGGTTGTCTTTGTTTTGCCCACAACCAAAAAGCTAAGATGGATAAGTTTGCTCCTCGCAGTCGAAAGTGTATTTTGTGTGATACCCCCATGGCAAGAATGGTTGAAAATTGTATGATCTAGCTACTGGTAATTTTTTTTATCTCTCGAGATGTTAAATTTTATGAGAATAAGTTTCCCTATTCTGTTGAAGATGATCGTGGTGATATGGCTCCTCCTGACCTGACGCCCCTTGTCTTGGGCGATGATGCTTTGGGGTTTGATCTACCTCATATGGATGGGATGGTCGTCGTGGAGGCTGAGGCCGCCATGGAGGACAGTATGGCTGAGATGGAGGCCGTCGTGGAAGATGCGGCAACGAAGGCCGCTGTAGCGGAGGCAGCCGTGGCGGCTGCGACAACAGAGGATGAGGCGACGGTGGTGGTGTCGAATGATAAGGGTGCACTGGGCATAGCATGCGTACCAAGATTTCGTCTGTGAAGACCTGTGACTTTGTTACAAATACAATATGGAAGTTGTCTCATAGTCCTCCCTCCCAACGTTCTACCACGTCCAACCACTCCTCAGGTACTCCTTATCCTATAACACATTTTTTGAATTATGATCGATTTTCTTTGGGACACAAGAATTTTCTTGCAGCTGTAACTGCAGGTACAGAATCGACCTCCTTTAAAGAGGCGGTTAAAGATGCAGGGTGGCGAGAAGCTATGCAGAAGGAGATACGGTCGTTGGAGGATAGTTGTACCTGGACCATGGAGATGCTTCCGGCTGAAAAATGTGCTCTAGGGAGCCGGTGGGTGTACAAGATAAAGTATAACTCTGATGAGAGTATTGAGCGGCTTAAAGTCCGTTTGGTGGTTTTTAGAAATCATTAGGTTGAAGAGATTGATTACACTGATACTTTTGCTCCGGTTGCAAAAATGGTTACTGTTCGTGTCTTTCTAGCTGTAGCCGCAGCAAAGAATTGAGAACTATATCAGATGGATGTTCAAAATGCCTTCCTACATGGAGACCTTACCGAAGAAGTGTATATGAAACTACCACCTGATTTCCAAACCAAACACCCTGGTCAGGTATGTCGGCTTCGAAAATCTCTTTATGGACTTAAACAGGTGCCTCGTTGTTGGAACATCCATCCGATTGATTACACTGATACTTTTGCTCCGGTTACAAAAATGGTTACTATTCGTGTCTTTCTAGCTGTAGCCGCAACAAAGAATTGAGAACTACATCAGATGGATGTTCACAATGCCTTCCTACATGGAGACCTTACCGAAGAAGTGTATATGAAACTACCACCTGATTTCCAAACCAAACACCCTGGTCAGGTATGTCGGCTTCGAAAATCTCTTTATGGGCTTAAACAGGCGCCTCGTTGTTGGTTTGCGAAGTTGGCATCTTCTTTGCTGGAGTACAAATTTTGCCAATCGTACTCTGACTATTCATTTTTTACTCTTCATAAGGGCGATATTCAGATAAATATTCTTGTGTATGTCGACGATTTGATTCTCTCTGGCAATAATTTTGCTTCTCTTACTGCCTTTGAGAATTATTTGAGTACATGCTTTCACATGAAGGACCTTGGGGCGTTGAAGTTTATTCTTGGTGTTAAGGTAGCTCGAAGTACGGAAGATATTTTTCTGTATCAACGAAAATATATACTTGACATTATCTCTGAGACAGGATTTTTGGGGGCGAACCCGCAAGCTTTCCCATGGACCAACATCATCAACTGGCACGCTCTACAAGTCTATTTTTGTCTGATGGGGAAGCATATCGACGGCTTGTGGGACGGCTGATTTATATTTTGTTTACTCGGCCGGATTTGGCTTATGTTGTTCACATCTTGTCGCAGTTTATGCATGAGTCCCGACGTGATCATTGGGATGCGGATTTGAGGGTTGTTAGATATCTGAAGGGTTGTCCCGGTCAAGGCATTCTTCTTCGCTCTGACTATGATTTGCGGCTCCGGGGGTGGTGTGATTCTGATTGGGCGAGTTGGGTGCAACATTCGTGTGCTATGGATTTGTTTTATGATAGTCAATCTGCTATATCTAGCGCAGAATCCAGTTTTCTATGAGCGCACAAAACAATTGAGATAGATTGTCATTTTTTGAGGGATGATGTTCTTGTTGGAGTTATTCGCCCATCTCATGTGCCAACGAATGGAAAACTGATGGATGTTTTTACCAAAGCTTTGGGCAAACGATAATTTGAGTTTCTTTTGCACAAGTTGGATATTTGAGACTTGCATGCTCCAACTTGAGGGAAGGTATTGTGATTAAATTATATCATTAAATTACATTTATAATGATTAGCTATATATGGTGATTGGCTGGCTATATATGACAATTGGGATATTGGGATTAAATTATATTTATGGTGATTGTCCATGTGACTTAGGCCCCAAGTTGATATGTTGATGTGTATATATGTAATATCATGATGAATGAAATACCTAGAATATTATCTCCTATTACTTCTTCACAATATGGGTATCCATATGTGTATCATGTATTATATGTTTTTGGGTTTTAATACTGATATCATATCATGTTACCGATGTGCCATGTTTACCTGTAAACTCCCTCGACCAGATTTCAGTAATTTAGGATTAATTTTGACTAATTAGAATTAGTGCAACTTTTTAAAATTTTATTTATTATATATTATATTGATTGTGCACCTGTTCATTACATAATTAATTAGGGCATCACACTAGCTGTTAACCCTAAATAAATTTCACATCCCTGCCCTAGACTTGCTAGACTACTTTTTCTGTATTTTTAGCAACTTCCAGAAACCTCATCTGGTGCTTCGTTTTAGTCGCACAAATATCGTTACAAACGTATGTATTTATTTTCTATTTAATTTTCTGCTCTTTACCCATCTTTGTACCCCTAGAGATTTGAGGACCAGTAGGCACCTGTTTTTGCCAAACAAAAATACGATAATATTCTACTCTAATTGTATTACAATTATCGTTTTGACACCGTAGAAAAATTATGACTCTAATAGCCTCTAAATAATTAGTGAACACCGTGCGCAGTATTTATTAAATAATAAATACGATGACTGTATCACCTGCAATATCAGACCCTGCACCTGCCCAGAATCACCCCACACTGTCCAAAACATTTTCCTCCAGCTATTTTCCTCATTTTTGTACAATTCAGAATTTCGGGAAATCAGTATTTGAAATTTGGTAAATTGCGAAATTACGCAAAATACAAATTTTATGCAATTATGCAATTATTGAAAAGTTAGGGGTTTATATGCAAATTGCATGCTAGGTGGCCAAATCCTATTGGCTAGACCATAGGTGGGTGGGACCCACCATAAAATCCAGAAATTTCTGCTGGAAAATATCTCAAAAATACAAATTTACCTAAATACCCCTGAACTTCTAGGTATTTACAGAAATGCCATTGCCTATACCCTATATAAACCCTAGCCATTCCTTCATTCAAACCCATCCCACCACCGCCACGGCCACCCTCCGCCCACCGGACCACCACCGAACCCGTCGCCACTCCCCTCCCCTCACCTCCGACCACTGCCACCCACCGCCGGCCGGCTGCTCCGCCGTGGCCAGCTTCTGCAGACCCTTCCCGACTTCACACTCACAGCACCACCACCACTCCCATTCACCTCCCCCGCCGCCTCCGGCTGTCGCCGACCACCGCCACCCTACCCAGACGACTCGCCGTCCTCCCCTCCACCGGACCACCGACCCTCACCTCCCCACGACGCCGCCTCCGGCCGCCCTAGCCCCCGCAGCAGCCACCCTCTCCTAACCGTAGCTGCTGCTACTCCTCTCCCCGACGCCTCTAGCCGCCACCACCACCGCCGTGCACCTCCACCACCACCACCAAACTCACCGCCGTCCTCCCCTCTCCCGAACCCGCCGCCTGCCCGGCCACCTCCGCCGCTCCTCCGCCGGCCAGCGCCCCCGCAAGCCGCTGCTACTGCTGCTGCTGCCAGTGGCCACTGCCACTGCTGCTGCTCCTCCGGCCGCCTCCGGCCAGCTCCGCCGCCGTCCTCCCGCCGGCGACACCGCGTGGGACCCCCCTGCCACCTGTAAGGTATAAATATACTATACTATACAGAAATACGTATATAAGCTATAATACATGAGTATATGTATATAATATATGTATATATATGTATATATATATGTATATATATATGTATAAATACTATGTAAATTTATATATATATCTATATATATATTATGTTATATATACTATTATTATACAGTATATATTATATTATATATTATACTTTATATACTTATGTATATATATATTATACTATACATATATAATTATATATATATATGTATATGTATTATGTATATATTATATCATAATTACTATTATGTAAATATTTAATTCTGTTAAATATATAAATATATGTGTATACATATATTTATATAATTTGTATATAACATATATATTATACTATGCATTTATTTATTTTTCTGCATTTAAATTCCTGCACCTATATATATATCTATATCTATATATATATATATATATATATATATATATATATATATATATATATATATATATATATATATATATATATATATATATATATATATATTATGTATATATATTAAATATCAGCTGGATAATACAGCTTAATTATATATAATATATTTTAATTCCTGCAAATGTCATTTCAATTATACAGTGGTCACATATAGACCCTGCTACTACTTATATTATATTGCTGAATAAATACAGCATTTATATACGTATTAAATTCTTGCACTATACTATATACTATAATACATATATTATATATATGTATTTAATTAATGTTCTGTCAATTCAATTTATTTATATATCAGAGGATACACCCTGATAAATACTATATTTATCGCAGTGGATATACCCTGCTACTATATATTATTGCCTGCATTTATCTGTTCTATATATATATACTATTATATATATTATATCTATGCCTACTAAATATATATATCAATACTATATATATGTATATATATATATATATGTTTTATATTACAGCCTGGATATTCACGAAACCTATCTGTTTTAACAGAAATTAACTTCAGCACAGCTAGTGACCCCCTGTCACCAGCACCTTCACAACTGACTGTAAAATCAGGGTTTCAACACTATCAGGGAGTAGGCAAGTATACCTTGCCAAGTATTGTTTAAATTAAATTGTTGATATCTACTTTGTTCTGAAAGTCATACACCATGATCACCTGAGACTGCCTTGGGTACAGTCAACTGTTATGTTGACATGATATTACAGACTCTCTAACAGCTGAGAGAATATCCTAATATATTCTCCTAGACCCTATCACGAGAACACGCAACATGGTTGCATTTACATATATGGATGTGAACTGCGTATTGGTTAGCTACCAGTACGTGTGACCCACATCACGGATTAGAATAACTCAGGAAATGTATGACTTGACATTTAGTTTCATTGGGATGGGAAAGATAACTAGTTGACGTATGGGACACCCCCTCCAATAATGTTTTATACCTTCGTACCAGTGATGGTCGATTGCAGAGTTCCCTGAGTCGGGGGCATACGACACCTATACTAGCCAGTCGCCACGATTGGTGAATTACGTCAGCGTATGTCTAGCCACACATTCCCATGCGTACTACTGGATCTTTACTTGCATTTTCACTTAGTATGGTTAGCACCCTGTATTTACTTCCTTTATTCAGTATTTACATACATGGCATGTCATTTTTTTGTATCTTGTTACGTCCCACTGAGGACCTGGTTCCTTGCCAGATCTAGATGAGGCTTTCTACCCCACAGTGTACGGGCCTGATCAGGAGGCCAGATGTGCTACCGAGGAGGAGCTCGAGGAGACACCCTCAGAGTAGGCTTGACCCTAGATGCTGCTACCTGGAGATGGAGATGTTTTGATCAGATAGACACTGCTTAGTCTATCTGATTTTTCTGCGCTATTATCAGTTTTTGTAGTAGGCTTGTATTCTCACTAGTTGTGTACTGTATCAGACTCAGTTATATATATATTTCAGCACTTGCTTTTCTGACATTTTGTTGTGGATGAGATAGTTTTACCTGTTCTATACTTGTAGTATTTTAGGACAGCGTAGCACGTCCCTTTGGGTCCATCAAAGTGGGATTAAGCCCTTAGTGACGTGTCAGCTGGCCAGTGACACGTGGCCTAGTTCCTGACATTTTTGGGACTGGGACGTGACACGGTTTTAGTGGTGGCCCATGCAGGTCCAGTTTTATTTGCTAGTGGTATGATAACATGCCCAGCAATACCTGCAATATGATAGAAATATTAGGTCTCATCCACACTGACACCATCCTTACAAATTCTATTATTACATCTTGCTTGATTATCATTATTTATCTCCTTTGTGTTTTCTAATTATCCTATTTTCCTCATAAATATGGACATACCCGGGAAACTTGCGAATAATAGGGCTGACCAAGCAACAGACCCTTCGCCAAGTGCCCAAGGAACTCCGTCCAATCACCAGAATTCTTAGCCAGGAGACGACACCAACTCCACATGCAGAGACACCTTTGTCTCCACCTCCAGCCTTGCCTATCCAGATGCCACAACTTGAGGGTCAACCTCAAATGTTGCAGTTTCTCCAGACTATGTTGCAGAACCAGTGGCAACAAACTGAGGCCCTGAGACAGTCTCAGTGGCAGCAAACTGAAGCTCTGCGACAGACGTTGATGACGGCTTTGGAGAGAACTACTACTCCGACACCAGTACCTGTCCTACCAGCAGGCACAGTTCGAGGCTTCCGTCAAATGAGCCCGAGGGATTTCAAAGGCAACGAGACTCCTGAAGAGATCTCCGATTGGATCTCCAACACCGAAATGCTGCTAGAAGGATCGCAACTCACTCCCGACCTATGGATGACCGCTGTGAGGGGCCAACTTCTTGGCAACGCCCATCACTGGTGGGAATCCATAGAGCGCAGCGTCGGCAAAGACCAAACTTGGCAATAATTCTTGGAGCATTTCAACGCCAAGTACTTTCCAGCGACAGTCCAGAATGCCCTATACTCCCAGTTCCTACACCTGGAGCAAGGAAATATGACGGTAGATGCCTACGACGCGGAGTTTAGCAGACTAAGTCGTTTCGGTGCTGATCTGATCCCGAACGAGCTGAAGAAGGCTAAAAGATTCCACCATGGCCTTAACCACGAGCTTCAGAGGTACACAACAACGCAGTCGAGAATCTCCTACAACGAGGTTCTTACCGAAGCCAGGGAGCAAGAAGCCATTGGCCGTGGAGCCAGACGCTCAAATCCAACCTTCCCGGCCAAGAATCAGCACGGAGCAGGAGGACCTATACGTCGTCCCCAATATCAGACGCAGCAGACGACGGGGCCTTACCAGAAGAGGGAGCTCCCGACTTGTCACTTTTGTGGCAAAAAGGGGCATTTTGCCAATGACTGTAGAAAGAAGCTGGGATTATGCCTGCTATGTGGAGCTAGAAATCATATGGCCAAAGACTGCCCACAACGCAGAGATGCCGTACCTCAGCAAGGACAGAAGCCAGGAGCCCAAGCTCAGAAGATGCTTCCCTCCACATCAGGAGGATATCAGAGAGGAGCACCTCTGCCTACTCAGGAGACCCAGTTCAAGGCCAAACAACAAGCCGGAGGACAAAGGCAGGGACAAGCCTTTGCGTTAGCTGCCATTGCAGAAGAACCTGAAGGGGAAACTATAACAGGTACCATTTTAGTTGCATCATTACCTGCAACTGTATTATTCGATTCTGGGGCTACTTTGTCTTTCATATCCAGTAGTTTCGTAGCCATGCACAAGCTATCCACTTTCCCGCTACCCAAGTGTTGGAAAATACTTACTGGAGGAGGTATTGTTCCAGTTACCAACATTATCGAAACCTGTCCAGTAGTTGTTTGTAGTCGAGGACTAAGAGCGCGATTTTTGGTACTCCCAATGCCAAATTTCGACGTTGTCTTAGGCATGGACTGGCTAAGCCAGAACGATGCTATCCTAGACTGCCGGAAGGGTAGTGTTATCTTTAGACCCCCAGATCACCCAGAGTTCGAATATGTCCGTGGAACCATCGAGCAAGGAGTAGGCCAGACTCCTAGAGCTTACATGGCGATGGAGACAGCACTTCCCTCAATTGTAGCAGAGTTCGAGGACGTATTTCCAGAAGAATTGCCAGGCCTACCGCCTGACAGAGAAGTGGAGTTCATTATTGAGCTGATACCCGGAGCTGCACCAGTATCCTCCAATGTATACCGACTGGCAAAGAAGGAGCTTGACGAGCTGAAGCTTCAACTAGAGGAACTACAGATCAAGGGATTTGTTCGTCCTAGTGCATCACCCTGGGGAGCACCAGTGTTGTTTGTACCAAAGAAGGACGGAACATATCGCATGTGCATTGATTACAGAGCCCTCAACGCTCTGACAATCAAAAACAAGTACCCCTTACCGAGAATTGACGACCTGTTCGATCAACTAACAGGAGCCGTGGTATTCTCGAAGATAGACTTGAGATCAGGTTATCATCAGGTTAAGGTACGCAGGGAAGATATTCCAAAAACAGCATTCATGACTCGTTATGGTCATTACGAGTTCCTGGTGATGCCTTTTGGACTAACTAATGCACCTGCCGTATTCATGAATCTGATGAACAGAGTCTTCCACCAATATCTGGACCAGTTCGTGGTAGTCTTCATCGACGATATTCTGGTGTATTCAAAGAGCCACGAAGAGCATGAAGAACACTTAAGACTGGTACTAGAGACGCTGAGACGGGAGAGCCTTTATGCCAAGATGAGCAAGTGTGAATTCTTCCTGGACCGTGTCGCATTTCTTGGACACGTTATCACAGGAGAAGGCATCTCGGTAGACCTAGCAAAGATCTCATCTGTTGAGACGTGGCCAACCCCGACCAATGTCTCAGAGGTGAGAAGCTTTCTAGGACTTGCCGGATATTACCGGAGGTTCGTAGAAAACTTTGCAAGAATCGCAGAGCCGATTACCCGTCTTACTCGCAAGGAGCAGGAGTTCATATGGACTGAAGATTGCCAGACAGCTTTTGATGACTTGAAGAAGCGTCTGACTACAGCTCCCATTTTGACTATACCATCTGGATCCGGAGGTTTCGTCATATATAGCGATGCATCCGGAAAAGGATTTGGTTGTGTCTTAATGCAACATGGGAAAGTGGTAGCTTATGCCTCAAGACAGTTGAGGACTCATGAGAAGAATTACCCCACTCACGATCTGGAGCTTGCCGCAGTCATCTTCGCCCTGAAGCTATGGAGACACTATCTATATGGCGAAAGAGTGGAGATATTCACCGATCATAAAAGTTTGAAGTACGTCTACACCCAGAAGGACCTAAATCTGAGACAAAGACGATGGCTCGAAGTGATGGCGGATTTCGAAATTGATCTACAGTACCATCCAGGAAAAGCTAATATGGTGGCAGATGCTCTAAGCAGAAGACCCTCGGCATTCTTTATGATCACCCAACCAGGTCTTCTGAGAGATCTAGAAAATTTGAGAATAGAGGTCATTATGCCAGGACTTGACGGCCAATTATCAAACTATCAGCTGCAATCAACTTTGGTAGAAAGAATCAAAACTACTCTACCAACAGATGCAAGATTTCAGAGGCTTCGACAAAGAACAGAGGCAGGAATTCAGACAGGATGTCGCATACACGAAGATGGGACTCTAAGATGTGGTGATCGTCTTTATGTTCCAAATGGAGAACTTCGTAATGAGCTGATGTCAGAAGCTCATAGCTCAACATACTCTATACATCCAGGAGGCACAAAGATGTACAGAGATCTGCGACAATATTACTGGTGGCATGAAATGAAGCGGGAGATAGCACGCTTTGTGGCCAAATGCCTGGTGTGTCAGCAAGTCAAGGCTGAGCATCAGAGATCTGCCGGTCTACTTCAACCCCTCCCAATACCCGAGTGGAAATGGGAACACATTACGATGGACTTTGTTACGGGCTTCCCAAGAAGTCCTAGTGGTCATAATGCTGTCTGGGTAATTGTAGACAGACTCACTAAGGCTGCTCATTTTCTACCTTTTAGAGTCGGGCAATCCACAGAAGTCTTGGCGGACATGTACATAAAGGAGATAGTGCGTCTGCATGGAGTGCCAGTCAGCATAGTATCTGACAGAGATACGAGATTTACATCTTACTTTTGGCGAAGTATGCAAGAAAGTCTTGGTACCCGCCTCAAGTTCAGCACCTCGTATCACCCACAAACAGATGGCCAATCAGAACGCACCATCCAGACACTTGAAGATATGCTGAGAGCCTGCATGCTTGATTTCAGCGGATCATGGGAAGATCATCTACACCTGGTAGAATTTTCCTACAACAACAGCTATCAAGCGAGCATTCAAATGGCTCCCTTTGAAGCTTTGTATGGAAGGAAATGCCGTTCCCCAGTATGCTGGAGTGATGTTGGCGAGAGACAGATTCTGGGGCCAGAACTGATTATTCGTACGGTGGAGAAGGTAAAGAAAATCCAGGGACACCTACGAGCTGTACAAGACAGGCAGAAGCACTGGGCCAACATTCATCGCAGACCTCTAGAGTTCCAAGTAGGGGAGCATGTATTCTTAAAGATCTCACCTACTCGAGGAACTATCAGATTTGGAGGAAGAGGGAAGCTAAGTCCAAGGTACATTGGACCCTTCGATGTGCTAGATCGCGTCGGAGAAGTGGCTTACAGACTAGCTCTACCTCAGACTTTGGAGGGAGTACATGACGTCTTCTACGTATCTCAGCTGAGGAGGTACATTCCAGACCCGAGTCATGTGCTAGACTACTCAGAGATCACCATCGGGCCAAGATTATCTTATCAGGAGGAGCCTGTAGAGATTCTGGACCGTAGCGAGAAAGTGTTGCGAGGCCAGACTATTCCTCTCGTTCGCGTTGCATGGAGGCATCATGCACCAGGTGAATCCACCTGGGAACGAGAAGAGGATATTCGTCAGCGTTATCCCCACCTATTTCCAAACCAGGGTATGTCCAATATTTCAAATTAAATCTTTCTTAATCATCATATGTCCTTTTTCATTCTCATTATATGGTTGTTTTTATTTCGAGGACAAAATATTCTAAGGAGGGTAGATTGTAAACTCCCTCGACCAGATTTCAGTAATTTAGGATTAATTTTGACTAATTAGAATTAGTGCAACTTTTTAAAATTTTATTTATTATATATTATATTGATTGTGCACCTGTTCATTACATAATTAATTAGGGCATCACACTAGCTGTTAACCCTAAATAAATTTTATATCCCTGCCCTAGACTTGCTAGACTACTTTTTCTGTATTTTTAGCAACTTCCAGAAACCTCATCTGGTGTTTCGTTTTAGTCGCACAAATATCGTTACAAACGTATGTATTTATTTCCTATTTAATTTTCTGCTCTTTACCCATCTTTGTACCCCTAGAGATTTGAGGACCAGTAGGCACCTGTTTTTGCCAAACAAAAATACGATAATATTCTACTCTAATTGTATTACAATTATCGTTTTGACACCGTAGAAAAATTATGACTCTAATAGCCTCTAAATAATTAGTGAACACCGTGCGCAGTATTTATTAAATAATAAATACGATGACTGTATCACCTGCAATATCAGACCCTGCACCTGCCCAGAATCACCCCACACTGTCCAAAACATTTTTCCCCAGCTATTTCCCTCATTTTTGTATAATTCAGAATTTCGGAAAATCAGTATTTGAAATTTGGTAAATTGCGAAATTACGCAAAATACAAATTTTATGCAATTATGCAATTATTGAAAAGTTAGGGGTTTATATGCAAATTGCATGCTAGGTGGCCAAATCCTATTGGCTAGACCATAGGTGGGTGGGACCCACCATAAAATCCAGAAATTTCTGCTGGAAAATATCTCAAAAATACAAATTTACCTAAATACCCCTGAACTTCTAGGTATTTACAGAAATGCCATTGCCTATACCCTATATAAACCCTAGCCATTCCTTCATTCAAACCCATCCCACCACCGCCACGGCCACCCTCCGCCCACCGGACCACCACCGAACCCGTCGCCACTCCCCTCCCCTCACCTCCGACCACTGCCACCCACCGCCGGCCGGCTGCTCCGCCGTGGCCAGCTTCTGCAGACCCTTCCCGACTTCACACTCACAGCACCACCACCACTCCCATTCACCTCCCCCGCCGCCTCCGGCTGTCGCCGACCACCGCCACCCTACCCAGACGACTCGCCGTCCTCCCCTCCACCGGACCACCGACCCTCACCTCCCCACGACGCCGCCTCCGGCCGCCCTAGCCCCCGCAGCAGCCACCCTCTCCTAACCGTAGCTGCTGCTACTCCTCTCCCCGACGCCTCTAGCCGCCACCACCACCGCCGTGCACCTCCACCACCACCACCAAACTCACCGCCGTCCTCCCCTCTCCCGAACCCGCCGCCTGCCCGGCCACCTCCGCCGCTCCTCCGCCGGCCAGCGCCCCCGCAAGCCGCTGCTACTGCTGCTGCTGCCAGTGGCCACTGCCACTGCTGCTGCTCCTCCGGCCGCCTCCGGCCAGCTCCGTCGCCGTCCTCCCGCCGGCGACACCGCGTGGGACCCCCCTGCCACCTGTAAGGTATAAATATACTATACTATACAGAAATACGTATATAAGCTATAATACATGAGTATATGTATATAATATATGTATATATATGTATATATATATGTATATATATATGTATAAATACTATGTATATTTATATATATATATATCTATATATATATTATGTTATATATACTATTATTATACAGTATATATTATATTATATATTATACTTTATATACTTATGTATATATATATTATACTATACATATATAATTATATATATATATGTATATGTATTATGTATATATTATATCATAATTACTATTATGTAAATATTTAATTCTGTTAAATATATAAATATATGTGTATACATATATTTATATAATTTGTATATAACATATATATTATACTATGCATTTATTTATTTTTCTGCATTTAAATTCCTGCACCTATATATATATATATATCTATATATATATATATATATATTATGTATATATATTAAATATCAGCTGGATAATACAGCTTAATTATATATAATATATTTTAATTCCTGTAAATGTCATTTCAATTATACAGTGGTCACATATAGACCCTGCTACTACTTATATTATATTGCTGAATAAATACAGCATTTATATACGTATTAAATTCTTGCACTATACTATATACTATAATACATATATTATATATATGTATTTAATTAATGTCCTGTCAATTCAATTTATTTATATATCAGAGGATACACCCTGATAAATACTATATTTATCGCAGTGGATATACCCTGCTACTATATATTATTGCCTGCATTTATCTGTTATATATATATATACTATTATATATATTATATCTATGCCTACTAAATATATATATCAATACTATATATATGTATATATATATATATGTTTTATATTACAGCCTGGATATTCACGAAACCTATCTGTTTTAACAGAAATCAACTTCAGCACAGCTAGTGACCCCCTGTCACCAGCACCTTCACAACTGACTGTAAAATCAGGGTTTCAACACTATCAGGGAGTAGGCAAGTATACCTTGCCAAGTATTGTTTAAATTAAATTGTTGATATCTACTTTGTTCTGAAATTCATACACCATGATCACCTGAGACTGCCTTGGGTACAGTCAACTGTTATGTTGACATGATATTACAGACTCTCTAACAGCTGAGAGAATATCCTAATATATTCTCCTAGACCCTATCACGAGAACACGCAACATGGTTGCATTTACATATATGGATGTGAACTGCGTATTGGTTAGCTACCAGTACGTGTGACCCGCATCACGGATTAGAATAACTCAGGAAATGTATGACTTGACATTTAGTTTCATTGGGATGGGAAAGATAAC